>PVJL010008218.1:0-30215 GCA_004026885.1 Lyroderma lyra | reverse complement strand
TCAAAATACAGTTTTGTACCATTGTAGTCACAATGTCGTGTTAAAACAACATAAGTAAGAGACTGTCTGTATTGCCATCTTAACAATATTAAATCTTCTAATCCTTTAACCTGAGATGTCTTTCTATTTATTTAGAACTTTTGTAATTTCTTTCAGAAATCTTGTGTCATTTTTAATGTATATAAACTTTGTACTTAATGTTAAATTTATTTCTAAGTATTTTATTTTTGAGGCTATTATAAATGGAATTTTCTTAATTTCATTCTCATATTGTTCATTGCAACTGTATAGAAATACAATTGATGTTTGTATACAAGATACAGTATCTGTGATTACAGGTAGTTTATTTCTTCCTTTCTAATCTGGATGCCTATTATTTCATTTTCTTCCCTAAATGCCCTGGCAAAGCATCCACTGCAATGAATAGAAATGGTAAAAGTGGCATCCTTGCCTAATTTTCCTGATCTTAAGGGAAAAGCTTTCAATCTTTAACCATTGAGTATGATGTTCATTGTGTATTTTTCATAGATTCCTCTATCAGGTTGAGGAAGTTCCCTTCTTTTTCTAATTTTAAGTATTTATATCATGAAGGAGTGTTGAAATTTTTATTAGATGCTTTTTCTGCATCTATTGAGGTGATCATGTGGTTTTTATCCTTTATTCTAAAGATATGATGTACTACATTGACTGATTTCTATATGTTGAATCACCCTTGTGTTCCTGGGGTTTATCCCACTTGTTCATGGTGCAGACTCCTTTTTATGTATTGTGGTATTTATTTTTCTTATCTTCTATCCAAGAGGTAACCACATTTTATGGATTGTTTTCTGTGCTGTGTGCGTAAGATCATAGCAGTCTGTACTTCTGGCTTGAAAAGAGTGGATGTTTCCTGACCTCAGGAACACTTCTTCGGGTCCTTCCTTATTCACTGGCACCTCAGAATCTCCTTCTGATGGCTGGAGTGGTCCATGTCCCAGAATGCTGGTCACATTACTACTTTGAGGGTGGAAACAACATTCCACACCAAAAATAAAATAAAATAAAAAGAGAAACATACAACGAAAAAACTCAGCTTAAGACCCTTCTCCTTTCCCCTGACTGTGTGAGAGGGGGCCAGGGGCGGAGACGAGGCCAAGTTGGCCAACGGTGGGTTTGGGGCCTAGTTTTCCAATCGCTGGAGAAGTTTGACCTTTGACTTATCTCTGAACTTCCAGGGGGAGATGACTAGTTTTTCTCTATGGTTTTTTAATGCTCTCTCAGGGGCCTTACCCTGATGTCACAGATAGAAGCCAGCCAGCTCTAAAGCTAGAAAGGAGAAAATTACTTATTTTCACTAACCTTTCAGTGAAATTGAACATTTCCTTCAGTCATGAAGGTAGGCAACAAATATCTGTGTCATCAGGAGAAATCACAGATGTTTTTGTGTCTTGTTACAGTTGTCACAGGTTTTTGATGTATTATGCTCATCACCACTTTAGAATTACTATTATTAGATCTGCCAGATTTTATTTAGTATATTAATAAAACCATAAATTATTTCACACATTTATTACTTTAATATTTTAATACTTTTATATGTAGTTCTGTATGTTTTATTTTATACCTTTAGAACATCATTCTGAGGATAGTCCTATTCTTTTCCATACTCCAGAGGAGTCATTCATCTCTTGACTCACCAGATTCCTTTCCAAGGGGACGACTTCATACATCCCCAGGGACTTGGAGTCTGGCCTTTAAGAAGGTGGGCCCAGGCTCCTGGGGAAGAGGAAGCAACAGGTGTCATGGGAGAGAAGCTAACCCAGACCTAGAAAGCTTAAAACAAGAACACAATCCTGATGACATCATGATTCACTGTTTAAAGCCCAGCCATGCAGTGAGAGGGGGTGTATATCCTTTATGTTTTGTGCATAATGTAGCCATTTAAAAACACAGTACCACTGTGCACTGAATTATTTAATTATGTATAATATACATTTTTCCATATATTTCTACAACTTTTTAATAATAGCATTAAAAAATAGAAACCACAGAAGCAGTGCATGATTACTGTGAAGAACAGGAACACTGCACAGGCAGTCAAATATCAGGTGCAGGTCCCAGAGGGGTAAGCCTATTCTCTGTGGCCTTTTGATGCTTATTGAAAAATTGCTCCCCCCAAAGTTACACAATTTTATATTCCTACCAGCAGCACTGTGTCTGTCTCCTCAAATCTTTGCCAACACTGTACATAATTTTCCTTCTTTTTTATCTTTGCTGATTTGCTAGGCTATCATGTTTTCGTTTGCATTTCTTTGATTCATTTGTGGTTGAGTGGTTTCATTTGGTTTTGGCTCATAGTTTGTTGTTTTCTCTCATGAATCACCTCAGTGTTCTTGGCAGTATCAGTCAGAGTCCTGGCAGGATGCATATGAAGCCTTGAAGTCTTTATAGGAGAATAATTCACTAAGGGAGCCAGTTACAGACAGCAGGGCAGAGGAAGCAACAGGGCTAGATCCCTACAGGGAGACTGAGCCCCTTGAGCCCTGGGGGGCAGGTGGGAGGGACCAGTGTCTGGGTTGGGGCTACTGTGGTGGGAAAGTAGTATAGGAAGGCAGGAGGTTCAGGAGAAATAACCACCATCTTCCCCCTTCTCTCCTGCTTCCCCTTGGAGGCTCCTGCTGGCTCTGGGCCCCAATGCACAGGATCTCACCTTGAGGATAGAGACTGCCTCTGGGGACAAACGGGGAAGAACCAGCACATCAGTCTTGTCTGTATTTCCTTCCTGGGCATTTGCCTTTGAATGCCACTGAACCAGCATCCAGGAAGTCTCCCCTACAGGGAAGCACCCTCAGCTTTAGGGCAGTCGGGGATGGTGAACAGGGGTGGATGGCCACCATGGCCAGTGGGCCTGTTTCAGTGCTGACCATCGGAAGCTGAATTAGTATGGTTGTGGGCCCTGGCTTCCTTTGGCAACTTAATTAGGTGGTTATGTTCTTTGTAACTGTATACTGTAAAGAATTGTGTAGACAGACAAAACATGGGTCTATCATGTTTTACCACAGGTAAATATAACCCATCAAATTATTTTCTGAGTCAGGCCCAAGCCCAGTACAGAGCCTTCAGTCCATGCAGGAAGAGAATTATACTTCACCAAACTGGAAGATACATGTAGCAGAGTGGTCAGTTTTGAGGACCTTTAAGTTATCCTCTCTTATCCAGCTCTCTGTCCCCCAGAATGTCCCAAGGCTAGATCCCCACCATGTTCAGGCCATGTGTTTAAAGGGAGGGGTTGTGCCTGTGGAGAGCACTGTCCCAGTGAAGTTGCATGGAGAGGTCTCCCAGGGGTTCTTAGCCAAGCCCCTGGCGACATTTGGGGCTGGAGAATTCTTGCCTCTGGGGCTGCTTGATGCCCTGCAGGAAGGTTAGCTACATCCCTGACTTCTACCCAGTAGGCAGCAGTAGCCTGGGAGGCAGCTAGAAATGTCCCAGACATTGATAGATGTCCCCAGTTGTTTCCTACTGAAGAACCCCACCTAGAGGAATGCTGACACTCAACAGTGAGCACGAAGGCCCTTTTATGGGGCCTGTCACTGTCTTTAGTGTTGCCTGATTTCAGAAGTGTTTCCAGAGGGCCCAGGACCTCTCAGTGGTAGGTAAATGATGTGATGTTCTACCTGATACACTTCAGGTTGGTTCAGAAACATTTGTCCTTAGAGACAAATAATTTGTAGCAGAGTATTGATGTTGAGAGAAAGGACAGCTTGATCTGCAGAATGGTCAGGCTGGCTTTAATGGACATGTATGTGTGGAACAAAATGGTGCTAAACCACAGTGCTGTCTATCTTATCTGCTGTGGGTTGCTGGGATCTGATGGAAGATGGGGCTGTACTGGGGCCTGTTGGTGGGAAAGGCAGTCTCCTTGGCTGGCCTATCCCAGCAAGACTAGAGCCTTGCCAACAGCCATTCAGAGCAGGTTACAGAGTGCTGGTTACACAGTGCTGGTGTGGAAAGTTGTGTTGGCTGGTTGCTGCAAGTAACATGGGCATCACCAGGGAATCATTGGAGGTACTGCAGCATTTCACACTCTCCGTAAAGAAGTGATTTGCTTTCAGACGGTAGTCGGCTCTCACACTGGAATCCCCGATCCTTGATCCTACATCCTCTGGTCTTTGGGAAAGGCCAACAGCTGCTGATGACAGAGGACACCTCTTGGGGTATGCCTCAGGAACTGTGTGTTGGGACAGGTGACTCATGCCTGAGGTGCTCTGTCAGGGCTACATGGCCGTTGATGAGCCCCTGAGGTCCTTTGGGACCACTACGGGTGACATAGGTTTCAGTGCCTCCTCTCTCTGGTATTGGGCATGTCCAGAGGGTCTTGCTGCCACCTGACCCTACAGATCGGCAGTTGAACTTGGTGAACCTTTTGTTGCACAGTCAAGTCGCAGAGACAGTGGGATGTTGCACAGGGTCCCTTGCTAGGATGCCTGAGTTTTATTCCCCTTATAGTGTCTGACCTCTTTGAGCAGTTTGTTATAAGGAGAGGGTATTCTTGCTCTATGCACAGCCTTCAGGGGATCCAGTCCTTTCCTGCATTCTGTGCACATTTAGTGCCTGATTGCTGGGTGTCTGGGTATGTTTTAAGTACCACAGTCATCTGGAGGTGCTCTGGTTCAGTGGTCCCCAACCTTTTTGGCACCAGGGACTGGTTTCAAGGAGACAATTTTTCCATGGAACAGTAAGGGGGGCTTTGGGATGATTCAAGTGTATTACATTTATTGTGTACTTTATTACTATTATTACATTGTAATATATAATGAAATAATTATACAGTTCATTGCTACTATTATATAAAGCCTGCTACTAGATGCAGCTTGTCACTTGCCACTCACCAATAAGGTTTTGATAGGAGTCTGTAAGCAGTTGGTTTATTATGGTCTCTGTGCAGTCAAACCTCTCTGCTCATGTTAATCTGTGTTTGCCAGTACTCCCCAGTACTAGCATCACTGCCTCAGCTCCACCTCAGATCATCAGGCATTAGATTCTCATCAGGTACAGCAACCTAGATCCCTCACACATACAGTTCACAATAGAGTTCACACTCCTATGAGAATCAAATGCCGCCGCTGATCTGACAGGAGGTGGAGCTCGGGCGATAATGCCAGTGACATTGAGTGGCTGTAAAATACAGATGAAGCTTTGCTTGTCCCTACCACTCACCTCCTGCTGTGCAGCCCGGTTCCTAACAGGCCATGGAACAGTAGCCAGCTGTGGCTTAGGGGTTGGGGACCCCCTGCTCTGACTGACAGAATGCTGGGTGAGTGCAGCTCTAGTGTGTCAGTGAGAGGTATCATGAGAACATGAGGCATGTAGGATGTCAGGAAGTGCTGCTCTGGGGGTCAGAGCAGGTGTCACTGAGCATGTGACCTTTGAGCCAGCTCTAGGAGGAAAGGGTAGAAGTGGGTGTGAGGGAAGGGCCCTGGAAAAGTTAGTTAGGTTTTTGGGATTTGTACTGTCTGATTCCAAGTGACTAGTGCTGTGCCGGCAAAAAGCTCCAGTTTACACCTGTATCAACCATGATGCCCTGATAGATGAACATCCACAATTGTAAGTGCTTTGTGTCTCAGCATGACCTTTTTTCCCCTTTTCCCTCTTCTCATCAGCCAGGGCCAACTCATTTGTAGGAACAGCCCAGTATGTTTCTCCAGAGCTGCTCACAGAGAAATCAGCCTGTAAAAGGTAACCTGCTTTTTTCTTTTTGATCCATAATTTTTTTTTCCTGATCCATAATTCTCTTTTCTCTAAAGTAGCTAGTATAGTTTTTCATGTGCAATTAATAGGTAAGAGAGTGCCTTTCATGGCCCTTATATAGCTAAAGCCTAATTTGGAAGAAGGTAGCATTTTGCCTTTTAACCAGTACCTTTTCTTTGATATGGCTACTTTATTGTTACACTTTACACTTCCTGGGGCGATTATTGCTTTATGCTTTGAGATCGGATCTTGTTCCCTTAGAAACAACTATTCGGGGGCTCAAAATGTGGCCAACAGGTCTGTATTATTTACATGAGGCTTCCTGCTGTGTCCTGGAGTTTGGGGATCCTTGGTGCTGCCTCTAGCAGCCTGACAGTGGTAGCAACCACAGGTCAGCTGTTTCGTATAATAGGCTCTGCAGACTTGTGGGGTGGGGTGGGGGGAAGGCCCAGAAGCTGTGTGGGAGGAGATAGAGCCAATTACAAACCAGCCCTGCTCAGTACTCAGATCTGGGACAGGCCTGGTTGTGGCTGCAGAGTTGAGGGCTTTGGTGGGTCCAGAGGACACAGAGCCTGAGGTTTTGCTCATAAGAGCGTAAGTCTGGAGAGTGGAGAAGGGTTGGCAACAGGGCAGTTGGGCAGTGTAAGAAAGGAACATGGAGGCACTGATGGCCAGGAGTGGCGAGAAGTCTGGAGAGCTGTTGAACGGGCCTGAGGCAGGTGGAAAAATATGGGTTTCAGAGTTTGGAGAGCAGTTCCACGTGGTGACAGGTTTTGTGGTTGAAGCTTTTCCTTGGATTCTTCCTGCCCAGGGCCAATCAGAAACTTGGTCCACTGGCACCATTCTTTAAGTTGACAGAGGGTCCCAGGGTCAATGTCCTGCACTGGCAGACTGCAAGGGACCACCTTCCTAGAATGATGGAGCGACTGCACATAGGCATAGAGGAGTAAGTGGTTCTGGGACAGCAGCTCTGTTTCTGAGCCTGACAGCTTTTAAAAAACTCTTTAGGTAGAGCCACCTAAAGGGCACAAACATGATAAAGGATGGAAAGATGCTCTTAAAGATAAATTTGGACATCTTAGTGATCTCCAGGCTCTTTCTTTTTGTTTTTTAACTATATTCAATGGATTTTGAGCTCCTGCTGTGAGCTAGATGTTGTTACAGGTTAGAGCTTACCAGTTGGGGCATTTCTACCACTGGGGACATTTTACTGTGTCTGGACATGATTTTGGTGTCACAGCTTGATGGGAGTGAGGAGAGAGTACTGTTGACATCCAGTGGGTGAAGGCCAGTGGCACAGCTTATCATCCTGCAGTGCTGAGATATCCTCACAGCAAGAATGGTCAGCCCAAAGATCTCTAGCACAAAGGCTGACACCCTCCTCCTGGTGGTGGGTGCTGATGGCCACATTCTTCAAGTCTATGTCACTGCTGCCTAAGAACTAGATTTTTATGAGTTTGGGGTTTACTTGTAGGGTGGGGCAACTCATTAGTACTGATAGGATAAGGTCTCCAGGCTCTACTGAGTGAGATAAGGAAGACAGAATGGCCACCTTCTCTGTGAAAATGGAAGGAAGAATGTCTGCTGAGAACCTTTTGTCCATGCATTTACAACTCTTTAGAAAGATATACAAGGAGTGGATGAGGGAATCATCATGTATATCTTTTTATGCTTTTTAATTTTCTTAACATGTGATGTTTATTCAAAAATAGTTAATAATTTTTTTCTGTTTCTAAATGTGATACCTGTTTATTAAAAAGAATGCTTAGAAAATATGGAGAATTAAAAAAAAAAAACACACACACACAATCTGCAGCCCACTTACAGTCACAGATAATGCATTGCTGTATTTTCCCAGTTATTTTTTCCTATGGGTTTTGTGTGTTTGTGTAATTTTTATACAGCTTGAAGTGATCCTGAATAACCAGTTTTGAATTCTGCTCCTTGAAATTATATAATGAACATATCCCCATGTCACTAAAATTATTTGCAGACATCTTTAACAGCTGTGGTTTTCCAGCATATGAATTTATTGTAGTTCATCAGATTCTTCCTTTATCATTGGGTGTTGAAGCAGTTTCATTTTTTCGGCACAATCTGGCATGCCTACTGTGTTCTGTGTGTCTTATGCTATGGGGCAGAAGGGCGAGTCTCCTCGTCCAACAGGAGAAATGGAGTGTCTGCCAGGGATGCCCCGAGGCTATCCTTAGTTCCTCTGTTAAATTTCAAGAAGCAGAATGACTTGGTTTAACTGAACATTTTAAGAATTTTTAGTATATACTGCTTTTCAGAAGGCTTACATGAACCCCTCCTTTAGTTTTTATTATATTAAAAAACATTTTAAATGTTAAGATACCTGCTGTTAATAAAATATTCAGGGGAGTTCCCTGGTGGTGTAGTGGCTGGGCTTCGGTGCTCTCAACGCCACGGCCTGGGTTCAATTCCCAGCCAGGGAGCTACCCCACCCCCACCCCCCAAATAAATAAATAAATAAATAGTAAAAAAAAAAAACATTCAAATACTGTTAGTTCCAATGCAGTCCGTCTCCTTGTAGATGATCCTGTGAAAGCAGGAGAGACAGCCCTAAAGGTCTGTGCTTTGCTGCTGGCCTTTTTCTTGAGTAGCTCTCTGCTTTCACTAGACTAACAGTAGAGCAAACTACGTGCAAAAACTAGCTACTGAGTAGAATGTAGATTATTTTTTAAATACCCTACATTCCATCTGTGTTGTGACTCAGATTTCTGATCTGTTGCATTTCTAACCCACATAAAGAGCCTCTCTATCCTGGGCGTGCAGTGCTGGTGATACAAAACCTTCACTCAAGGCCCTGCACTGTGACTGGCCTGTTGTCTCTACCTACACCCTGCGAGTTCATCCTCTAGATGCTAAGCTGTGGCCTCTTCCAGAAATGACTGTATATAGCCACCCTTGAGCTCTACATACACTTAGGGTTGGGGGGAGACAGCTGGTAGTGTGGGGTGAGGTGCGTCTTGACTCTTTCGTATGGCTAAGCTGGGAATAGAATGTAAAACCTATAGAGGAAATAAAATATTGCAAAGTAGATGTCAAATGTGAGCTCTCAGATGGCACTGAGAGGACAGAATGGATGATAGCAGACTAGAAGGGGACGTGACATCTGTGGTGAGGAGAGTAGCTTCCCTACATACACACACCAGGGTCCCTGCCAGCTGGTTCTGGAAATGACTTAGGGCATCAATCTGTTTGTTTGTTTGTTTGTTTGTTTTTTCTTTTTTTTTTTGGGGGGGGGGGCAGTTCCCTGGCTTGGAATCGAACCCAGGCCGTGGTGTTGAGAGTAAGAGCGCCGTAGCCTAGCCACAATACCACCAGGGAATGTCCTGGAAATGACTTAGGGCAATTTAGAACTGCATTGTGTTTCTTTTGAAACATACAATTAAAATGTTTATAAAGGGGGCAGGTCTTTGCACAGAGTTCAAGAAGGGAAGCGGAAAGCTTGCTTTGTACACATCCTATAGATTGTCTAATTTGGCTCCTTGATATATGTGAGCTTATATCCTTGGGCTAAACACTGAGTGAGTTATGAGAGAATCTGATTTTGTATGATAGTTAGCTGTACCAACCTGCCAATGATGTGGGACAAGCCCTCTTAGCTCCCTCCAGCACTAGAAGAAGGTGTGGTCAGAATCCTCTGGACCCCTCAAGAAGAGCCCAGATTGGGTTCCCACACTCACACTGATCTGCTTTTAGATTAAAGGCTGAAATGGGGTGGTATGAACAGAGGGACAGAAATGAACTGTGCTTATCACTGAAATTTTACAAATGTCATTCTTCTTTGTTTTCCCCCCTCCCTTAAAGTTCAGACCTTTGGGCTCTTGGATGTATAATATATCAGCTTGTGGCAGGACTGCCACCATTCCGAGCTGGGTAAGAGATCCCCCGCAACCCCCACCTCCTACCCGCATACCTCCACCCATGGAAGCAGCCAGACAGAGAAGTGGGAGGGGTCTGGGCCATGGCGGGGGAACTTTTACTATGATTCTTTAATGAATACAGCAACTCTTTTGGGAGAGAGGGAGACCACTGTCCCAGGAAAGGTACAGCTGTCTTCTGGGGAGGTTTGCGTGACCCTGCCGGGAATGATAGTTTCTCTTATTTTACAGAAATGAATATCTTATATTTCAGAAGATAATTAAGTTGGAATATGACTTTCCTGAAAAATTCTTCCCTAAGGCAAGAGACCTTGTGGAAAAACTTCTGGTAAATATTTTGAATTTTCTTCTGGTAAAATGATCTGATAGCCACACCCCTATTCCCTCTGCACCTGTGGTCAGAGGGTCTTTCCTGGAGGCACCCATATTTAATAAAGGTTGTTTGAGGGTTAATAGTGATTGTAGGTAGATTCACATCTCCTGTCTCATCTCATTATAAGCCCTTTTCAGTTTCCAAATGCCTGATTCTTGAACTTAATAAGACAGGAAATTACTGTATCATTTTGCATTTGCTCATCAACATACGTAGCATTTTGAGTTACCTGATGCTGGAACAAGGGGTATATATTACAATGGTAAATGGCTATAAATCCTACTTAGTGACATCTCTGGATATCAACTTTAGAGTCAGCTACATGAGATTTTCAAGATCAACCCAGATAATATAGCAAAGGTAAACAGACTTGCCCAGGAAAAGTAATCTGTTTATATTCTAGAAACTGCAGTGTCCCTGTCCCTGGTCTTTGGCTCTAGACCTTCCCTTAATTTGATTTTGGCAGCGGGAGAACACCATAGCCAGCCTCTTGCCACCTGCCTCTCCTGTGTCTGCCCCCCTCAGTGGGTGGAGTGTGTGTGCGCCTCATCCTTTGTGGGTTAGAGGTTGGAGGAGGGCTGAATTTCAGAGCAGTCACGGCTATAGGGCCCTGTGAGATCAAGTACTGGTGGTAGACACAGGTGCATTGCTCCCCATCTGTGAGTTTATCATCCAGACGAATTCTTTGTTCTCTTTGCTATTAAAGCTATTAAGTTCATTTTTTTTCTTACTTTAGGATTTTCAACTGTTTATTTTAAAATAATACTCCCTGCTACTGATTAAATTTTGAGGTTGTGATTCCTTTTCATCTGTGGGAGGGAAAGGGGCAGAAACTCTAAAGAAGTGAAAGGAACCCCAGAGCATGACTCAGTATGTCTCCAGCCTGTGATGGAATAGGCCACCTGCCCTCTTTATTTCCAGGAGATACTCAGAATTGAAAAGAACTACTCAAAAAGAATTTTTTTCTTTTTGGTCAGAATTACTTAAACCTGACACTGACTTATCTTGACTTTAAGGTTTTAGATGCTACAAAGCGATTAGGCTGTGAAGAAATGGAAGGGTACAGCCCTCTGAAGGCTCATCCGTTCTTTGAGTCCATCACCTGGGAGAATCTGCATCATCAGACGCCTCCGAAGCTCACAGCTTACTTACCAGCTATGTCAGAAGATGACGAAGACTGCTATGGAAAC
Source organism: Lyroderma lyra (assembly GCA_004026885.1). Lineage (NCBI taxonomy): Eukaryota > Metazoa > Chordata > Mammalia > Chiroptera > Megadermatidae > Lyroderma > Lyroderma lyra. The sequence continues at coordinate 19,017 of PVJL010008218.1, read as the reverse complement.
GTAAGCCGGCTCACGTGTGTTAGGGACAGTCTGTGCAAAAATGAATTCTACTTGTCATGCTATGAGAAAATGGTTCCTCTGTGAACAGAGAGTTGGTGTCCACGGATCATGGGACTCCAATTCATGGGATGAGTGGCTCCAGGGGAAACTGGCATAGATCTGGGGGTAGTTGAACACTTTGTGTCCCCCAGTCTGAGTTTCACAGACTGAGTCCAGAGAGGCTTCTTTCTGCTTGTCTTCCCCAAGTGCAAGTCTTCCGCAAGTGCAGGTCACCAGGCCCTGGAGTGGGCAAGCCACTTTTTCTCATTTCTTCTAGTTAATTTTTACGCAAAGGAATCGAACTGGAGCCAGATGTTGGGTTGGGACATCTGAAGCCAGTGGGAACAACATCCTCCCTAGGCTTCTTGGCACCAAGTCTCCTCGTGGGCATCTGTCTTCTGCTCTTGACAATCATGTGTCTGAAGACATTCTGGAATAATTCTGATCTTTCCAATAGAAGCCGAGGGTGCTTTGAACTTTTGGAGGAGATGGCATTGAGAATGGATGATTCTTGGCTGGCTTTTAGTGTCTGATAGAAGCAGAAACTGTGGTACAGGCCCACGGGTTACAACACCTGGGGATCTGTGGGAAGCTATAGTCACAAGCGTAACCTCAGACATCGAGCCCAAATACACTTTGTTCTTTAAACTTCTCTTATGGAAAATGTGAAGCAAATGGAAGTGGACAGAGGAATACAGTGAACTCAATACATTCACTGCCCCCCTTCAGTTACCAACACATGGGCAATCTTGCACTCCCCTCATCACCCTTCACCAAGACCCCCAATATTTAAATATGATTTCAAGTGTTTTTTTCTTATTATTAATAGTCTATTTTACTGGTTTGATTTCTGCCATTGTGTCTTATTGTAACCAATTATCATGTGTAGAGTTCTACTTTAGTTGATGTGGAAATTCTAGATTTTATCTGAGTCATCCAAAGCCAAGTTAAAATTACTACTGGTATCACCTCTCAGAGATCAAGAGCTCCCTGTGTCTCCTGACTACTGTTGTAAGCAACATATCCCCTTTGCTTGTCCTGAAATATCCTTTGTGCCCAGACTTGAAGAGAGTCTGGCTACTTCCTTGCTTCAGTAGCCAGAACTGTCTGCAGGCTCTGCAAGGGCAGAGTGCAGAGGGCTCAACCCCAGGACTCCCACCCCCCAGCCCTGATGTTGTTCCCAAGTTACAGTCAACAGGGGTGGGTTAGGGTCTCCTGTGCCTTTGGCAGGGTGTCCCAGGGATGCAGCACACACTGCTGGCTGAGCTCTTAGAGCCAAGTAGGTCCTGATTTTCTCAGATCTCGGTGCTTGGGGAGCTCAGTTTCGTGTAGCGCGCGTGCACGCGCGCGTGTGTGTGTGTGTTTGTATGGGTGTGCCTGCACACTTGAACGTCTTTTGCAAGCTCTTTGCTGTGTTGAGAGCTCTGGCATCTCAGCACTCAACTCTTAGCATCTAAAAACGGGCTCTGCCTGGTAACAGCTTACTTTTTGTTAGGTAGCGCATCCTCAGCTTTAAAAGCAGTGTGGTGTAAAAGAATTCAGGCGGGGCTCCCTCCACCAGACTTCAGGACAGTTTAGTAAGCTTGGAAAAAGACTTTGACCAAGAAAGGTCTCAGGTACAGAGGAGACCTGCTCAAGGGCATTCCCTATCTGTCACAAAGGAGGATAGGCTCCTCCGAGAGAGTCCGGTACCTCGGAGATTCTCGGAATTGGAAAGGACTTACCTCTGAGTGTGAGGAGCAGAAACTGTCTTTATCCAGAGAATGAAGAGAGCAGGCACCCTGTCCTTGTCTGCATTCCCAAAACCCCTGCCAGTGGCTGATGGTCATTCTTGTGGCTAGACTCTGGGCTCACTCAGCTGAGTGTGGTGCTCCTGGGGAAAGGTGCTGGAACCAGCACAGTCAGGTATTTCCTCACTACAAGTTGATGAGCACCTCCACTCCTGCACAGTGTCTTCCCTTGTCACACGTCCTTTCTGGGTCTGGGGTACTGTGCTGTGGGTCTAACTAGGTGATGCTAAGGGGAGGAGAGTAGACTGCAGAGATAGAGCATCTGGAGCTTTCCCTGGGGAACAGTACAATGGAGCCCCTAGGACAGGACTCACCCAGCAAGCAGTGGTCATGGTGGTCAGCCAGCAGCTCCTCCATGGGAGCAATGCAGCTGCTATGTTGAAAAGACACAAGACTAATTTTGAATTCAGTGTTGACCATTGGGGTGTGACCATGGGCCAGTTCTGAGCCTCAGTTCCCCATTTCAGAAATGGGGATGATGGTAGCAGCCGTTTCACTGGCTTCACAGGCTCATTGAGATATACAGGGAGGCTCATGGAAGCCTCTGTAAAGGCCTCTTGTGCAGAGGCCTTGGCCTGGGAGTCCTCAGAGAGGAAGCATAGAATGTGTCAGAACAAGGCCTTAAATGGGCCACAGAAGTATCCTGGGTTCACTCCTACCTAGGAGCCAGTATGGCGGGGCTAAGGCTGCTATCTAAGCTGTGTGAGCTTCTGGGAGAAGACTGCTTGGGGCAGCACGTGATGAGGGTGGGTACAGGCTGCAGCAGGGGGCCAATCCTCTAGAGGCGCAGGGGACTTGGAAGGATCTTGTCTCACCCATTGCTGATGGCATCTTTTGTTTTCCCTTGTCATTAGCTGCAGCGTGACTCAGATATGGAGCCTGCAGCTATAGGGGTTGCAGGGACAGGCTGTCCATTGTGACCATTCCTCCCCAGGTCTTTGCTGGGGTTCTCTGGCTGATTCAGTGGCCCAGGACTGTGGGAGTACACACACTCTGCCTATTTGGTATATTTGTGAGTCATTCCATTTTCTGTGTCACCAATGGTTTGTATCTTTCTCCAGAATAGCAGACAACTTTGTCTATATCAAGCTTAATTAATCTCTGCTGAGATTAAGAGGTGTATTTTTTAAATAATTGAACACAGTCAAATTGGAGTATGTAGTGACATCCTCAGACTCAGAAACATAGGACCATGGGACCAAAGAAGAAGGACCCTGAGCTAGCACAGTCTTGCCACTGAGCCTCTGCACCTGGGAGAGTGGGTCATCCAAGGCCACCCGTGCCTTTTTTCTCCTCTTTCCAGAAGGCATCCTAGTCTCCTCTAGTTGGGGAAGCAGCGGGGCTTGCAGAGGTGTCCTTTTCCTGGAGATGGAGACTGAGAATTAGCCCCTCTCTAGGGCGACCATTTTCTGATGTTCTCCTCAGAAGTGGGACCCAGGCTAGGCAGGATCTAGCCCTTGAGTGGCCAGCTGTCTTGTGTTAGGTGAAATTAGAACTGCCACACTTACTAGGAGAAGCAGAGCTGGGCTGTGGCTCCAAGGCTCATCTCCTATGGGGGCCTTGGGAGCTTCACAGTGGGAGCTTGCTGGCATAGGATAGGTCAGAGTGTGTGTACATCTTTGGACTCTAGGGAAAATTAGGGCTCTGATCTCACATTTCCCTCTTCTCTATGCAGTACGACAACCTCCTGAGCCAGTTTGGCTGCATGCAGGTGTCATCATCATCCTCCTCCCAATCCCTGTCTGCCTCAGACACGGGTCTGCCACAGAGGGCGGGCAGCAACATCGAGCAGTATATCCATGACCTGGACACTAATTCTTTTGAACTGGACTTACAGTTTTCCGAAGATGAGAAGAGGTTATTATTGGAGAAGCAAGCCAGTGGAAACCCTTGGTAAGAATTTATAGGCATAAGCAGTGCTTCCTGTAGAAATGCAGAGCACAATGTATGGGAATGTGAGACGTGGTAACCTGAGAGAGAGCAGGTATCCTACCCTTCCTCACCCATGTCTGTATGGCTTCACACTGCCTCATGCCTCCCACAACTGCTGTTAACATTCTGCAGTATAAGAACCCTCAAAGGGTCCAACCGGCAGTAGGTCTTCAGAGGTATCAGGCTGGGAGTGAGTGGGTTTGGGATTCCCCAGACTTTAGCCCTTGGAGCTCAGTGAGCCAGGCATGCCGGCATGCCTGTTCAGATGTGGATTCATTGTGATTTAAATAACCACTGCCCCTTGGTGAGATGTTCTGGAGTTTTCTGCTGTTGTAAGTCATCCTTTACACATAGCTTTTCCCACATGTCTGAGTATTTCTCTTAAGGTAGAGTCCAGGGGTGGCAGGTGGAGTAAGGGTATGCACATTAAGAATGCAATACTTTATGTCCACAGTGCCTGAGAACCCCATTTCCCAACAATCATGCCTGCCCTTGAGTACTCTGATGCTCTAAAAATGGGCTCGTGTGAATTTGTATTTGTGTTATCAAGGCAAACATCTATGTTTATTGGCCATTTATATTTATTTTTTGAGGTACTTTGTGTCCCTTGACTATTTTTCTTCTTAAATGTTTTGCTGATCTTTTTAAATTTGACTTTTAAGAGCCATAGGTCTGAAGAATATTTTTGTTGTATATTTTGAAAACTTTTTAGTTTTTCTCTTCAGTGTGTTTGTGTATGTTTTATTTTCTGTTTTCCATCTTGGAGATGTTGAGAAGAGCTTCACTACCCTGACATTTTCCTCATGCATTTTTATGTTTTCAACTTCTGCATGGGCAGAGAGGAGCCCAAGGCTGGGGTCAGGTGGGCAGTGTCTTCCAGGAAGGTATGTTGGGGTAGGAGGCTGCATGGAGATAAAAGAAGCAGGGCAGGATTTGAGGGCTCATCTTGGCATAGAGAGGACATGTGTGACCTAGGAGCATTGGAGTAGAGGAGAAAAGCAAGGAGGAGGTGGGTACAGGAGGAAAAGCATCAACTGGGTGAAGGTAAGGTTTGTACCATTAGAAATTACTGTGTCTAGAAAAACTGAGCATAGATGTTGGCCAGCTGAAATACTCTATACTACTCAGGAGTCTGTATTTTCTAAAGTGGTATTGTTAGGAGCTTTAATATATATTGAGCAGGAGGAAAGAGGCTTTGATCAGTTTGAGCACTGGTGGGCCACATGCTCCAAGCAAGTCTGTGCTTGGGTTGTACAGGAGCTTCCTGGGATACCTGGTATATCCTCCCTACAGCTTCTCAGGGAGCAGAGCATGCAAAGAAGTGCTGTTGCAGGTACTCCCCTAAAGTCCTGCATACCTCTGCCCTGGGTGTTTTCAGAAGCCCCAGGGCGCGCAAGCCCTTCAGCCTGCAGTTCAGGGCAGGACAGAGCCACTGGCGGCAAGTCACAGCTTGCAGCTTCTTGCCTTTTTGTTCATAGTTCTCTCCTTTTCCTTTCAGTTCAGGCCCATTTGGAGGCTGGTGACTGCAGATTGCTTAAGCATCTCTTATTTGGCCAGTGGAAGATCCGTCAAGCACTTTGTTCTTTAGAGCAGTGGTACTCCTATATGGCCAACGGACAATAATATTATAATAATTTTGTAATACTACTAAAACAATATTTGCTTTTTTCACCCTTACTCTCTATGAATGTATAATGGAGTTTTTCAGAAGCTACACACTGTAGGATGATATTGCTTTGCCAGCTAAAGGAATATGTTTTCTTGTATTTTTTCAACTCTTCTGAAGAAGTAGTTTACAGTAAGAATGTGCTATCAGCCATAAACAAAAAGCCAATTAGGTATTCCATCCACGAAAAGGAATCCTCTGAGAAAAATAAGGACTGTAATGTAGTACATGTAGAGCCACGTATAAGAAGCAGGAAGTTCTTTTACATAGGGGAAGAGGAAGTTAAGGGGAGGGACTGTTCTAACCATAGAGCTCTGCTGTAACCCTAGAGTTCTTCCTTTAGGACTTTGGCAAACAACATAGGGTGTGAGAGCTCCTCCCGCAGGCCCTCCGGATTCCTATCTTGGTTAAGTCACAAATTTTGACAGTGCCTTTTTTGGAGAGTAAGTTCTCAATATTTCTCCTGGGCTCTTGATAGCTATCTTCAGTTATACCTGCTATAATTACTATAGCTTTGTATCATTCAATAAATTATTTCTTTGGAATCCTGAAGTTTTCCTTGTGCCTACATGGAAATTCAACATGAAATTTAGTATACTTTGTTCACTTGTTTTACAATAATATTTTAAAATTTCTCAAAAACATTCCTAATTGTATCTGCACCTATTTTAGATTTTAATGATCTATTCTAAAATAAAAGAACATTTATAATATACGAGGGCTGTCCAGGAAAAAATCCAGCCATAAATGCCTCTATTTTTCATATTACATGGCTGGATACTTTCCAGACAGCCCTCGTATTTTTCATATCTAGGTATGTATCATTGACTTAAAAAGAAAGGAAACTTACTTTCTCAACCACAGCAGCAGCACCTAAGTGTAAAGATGCCAAAAAGAAGACACATCTTAGACAGTACTCTTGACTCAAAGAAGGGAGAAATCCAGAGAAACTGGGAAAAACTGTAAATAAACAAAAGCTATCTTTCCCTTGACTTTATAGATATTAATACCTTGCTGTTTTGTGTCTATGAACAGAATTTTTTTGCATACTATTATGGTGCCAGTTCAGTTCCAGCAACATTTTGTGAACATTCATTTATAGTTTTTTGTTTTGTTTTGTTTTTTGTTTTTTGTTTTTTGCTTTTTGGTATGTGGGCAGCTCCCTGGCTGGGAATCGAACCCAGGCCTCAGCATTGACAGCGCCAGCGCCAAAGCCTTAAGCCGCTACGCCATCAGGGAACTCCCTCATTTATAGTTTTAAAGATAAAAGAATTTAATATTTTAAATGTGCATGTGATGAACTCTTTCAAAGCCCAACAGTAAAAAGCCACTGAAGCGTCTTGCAGAGAAGTGGCAGTGTTAACATTGGAGAAATGCAAACAATAGCTGGGATGCTATTATAGAAAGCCTCAACACTGCCAAGTGTCTGCTGGGTGGAAACCAGTGAAGGAAATGCTGGCACTGTCACTGTTCACAATATGATAATTCACTGGATTGAAGATGTGGCTACAGACAGGAGTAGACTCGCTGCTTTGGTTGTGTTCGTCTGGTATCAGCACCAGTCAACCATCAAAGAAGATGTTCTTTTACCTAAGTGCATGGCAGTAAGCACAAATGGTACCAAAACAGTCAGTGTTTTTTGAAATTCTGGGTTTGTTCTGGAACAGATGTGTTGACATATGCACTGAGGGTAGAAGCACTGATGGGTAAAACTTCTGGTGGCAGGTCACAGATCCAGGCGATGGCACCAAAAAGTGCTAGAAGACGTGAATTCTTCATAGCCACATGCTTACACAGAGAAAAGAAAAAGAAGCCAGCTCACTTATGAGTAGTCATTAAACATTATTGATCTTATTAATATTCTATATAATGGGAATTAGGCATAAAAACACTTCTGCTGCCAACCCAAGTGTGTTATCTCAAGAAAAGCACTTGTGTGATGGTTGGCATTGAGAGCTGAAATGTCTCCTCTTTTCACAGAAGACCATATTCACTGGAAGTTTTAGACTGGCTATTTGACATTTTTCTGGAAAATGAGCAAAAGAGCCTATCACTTCAAGGAAAACAATTGCCAGTATTTGTTACCAATAATAAAATCAAAACCTTCAAGTGAATATTAGAATTTGGGGAAACTATCTGTCACTGTGAGCTTCATATCTTTCTAGCACTTAAAGACATTTTTGAGGATAATGATGTTAATTAATTGATTTGTTGATACTATGAATGAAATTTGTCAACATATGGAAGATACCATATCCATGAACCATTATTTTCCAGATGACCAGTGTATGGTGCTGCATAGTCATATAAGGGTAGAAGATCAAAGAGTAAGGTCAGGGAGTTCCCTGGTGGTGTAGTGGCTAGGCTTCGGCACTGTCAGCCCTGTGGCCTGGGTTCGATTCCCAGCCAGGGAGCTACCTACATTAAAAAAAAGGGGGGTGGTGGGTAAGGTCAATAGATGGATTCTGATTCTGATGTCATGAAAAATTCATTATTGGGGATTCAGACTCTCCACAGTAGGTAACCTTTAAGAAACTACACTTGTCAAGTATAGGTATAGTATCAAGGAAGAATGCTCACAAATATCTGAAAAGGCTATTAAAATACTCCTCCCTTTTCTAACAACTTATCTGAGTAAGGCTGGCTTCGTGTCCTTCAGACTGGATGACGTGTTGCAGAAGAGTGAAGACGGAGGCAGATAGGAGAGTCTCCTGTGTGAAACCAGATATGAAATAGATTTGCAAATGTACGGTGCTGTCATTCTTTTCTTTAATTATCTTTGTTTCGGTAAAAAGCTCTTTTATTTAAAAAATATTAATATGTAATGGGTTTATTTTTAATTAAATAAATATTTGAAAACGTGAAACTCTTAATTTCTCATAGTAAATATCAGTGGTTATAACACAAATTAAGGAAAACTCTTTGGGGTCTTCTATACAGTCATCTTCAAAGTAGATGACTTGGGAAGCTATGCACCAACACCAGTGCCTAGTCCACCCTTCAAAGCAGTTTTGGAACTCTTTTTCTGGAATGGCCATCAGAGCTGTCGTCGTATGACCCTTGATGTCCTGAATATCATCAAAATGTCTTCATTTCACTATTTGCTTTATCTTTGGGTAAAGAAAAGTTATTGGGGGCCAGATCAGGTCAATAGGGAGGGTGTTCTAATACAGTTACTTGTTTACTAGCTAAAAACTTCCTCAGAGACAGCACCATGTGAGCTGGTGTGGTGTCGTGATGCAAGAGCCATGAGTTGTTGGCAAAAAGTTCAGGTCATTTTTTTCTTTTTCACACAGCCTTTTCAGTACTTCCAAATAGTAAACTTGGTTGACTGTCCAATTGGTACAAATTCATAATGAACCATCTCTCTGATATCAAAAAAGGCTAGCAACATCATTTTGACTTTTGATTTGGACTGACAAAACTTTTTGATTGTGGAAAATTGGCATACTTCCATTGTGCATTTTGACACTTTGTTTCAGAGTCATATTGGTACACCCATGTTTCATCATCAGAGATAGCACGGCCCACAACATCATCTTGCCACTCCAAAAGGTCTTGGCAAACTTTGATTCTCCTTTGCTTTTTGTTCATTGGTGTGACCATTTTTACACATACCTTTCTTATGCCAAGATTTTCAGCTAAGATTTTCCTAACTGTTTCTCTATCAATTTTTAGTTGGTTTGCTATGCTTCTCACAGTCAGCCAATGATTTTGACACACAATTCGATGAATTTTTGCATTGTTTTCATTAGTTCTGCTTGGTACTTGGTGCCCTGACCTCTCTTCATCAGTGACATTTTCTCTCCCCTCAGAAAAACGTTTAATCCATTTGTACACTGCCGTTTTCTTCATGGCATTATCACCATAAACATGTCCCTGATTTCACTTCTACTCTTGGCCAAGTTTAATAAGAAATGTTATGTTTGTTCATTGCTGTAATTCAAGCTCTGACATTCTCGAGATGGCACACAAAAACATACAACAACAGTAATGAACGCCACTCAGCAAGACACGGCCACACATTGACACGAACACCGCTGTGAGACACAGATACACCAAGGTTATGACACCTTACTGAGTTGTTTGTACAGTGCTGCCAACGTAAGTGCTTGATGGCAAGTTTGTGAACTTAATTGTCAGACCTTGTAGATGCTGTAAAGTACAGATATTGGTTGACGCTCCGTAGGCTGTATTTGCTGAAATTTTTCTCCAGCGTGTTTTCTTGTTAATTTTGGTTATTTTTGTAGTTAGAGGTTCTTTTTATTCTCCTGTAGTCATGTCTGTTACTCTGTATTTGGTGATTTGTTTCCAGCTTAGATGGTAATCCCTCTCACCTAGGCTTGACTAATATCCTCTTCTCTTTTTCTTCTAGTTCTCTTGTTTGATTTAATATTTTAAACTGTCTCTCATGTTAACCCATCTGAGGCTGCAAAGACTTCAGGAGTCCTCTTCTTTCTTTGCCTACCTGTCAGGCTTCCCTGGTGTCTGGTGCTGTCAGCCTACTGTCCCTGGAGCCCAGCTAACTAAGATCTTTAACTTGCCTGGACTTAAATTGGCAGTCCCCTTCCTTCCCCAGTGTAATTTAAATATTATTATTTACTACACATTGAATTCTTATGTTAACAGGATATGCCAGTTAGAAGAGGCTTTTTGTTACGCTCCATTGTTTTATCTGTGTATTTCTATACCACAGTAGATTGTTACATCTTTTTCAAAAAAATCTCCTTTTCTTTTCCTCTACTTTTTTCAAGTCTTGTTTTTGTTTGCTTTTTAAGTACCTCTGAGAGTAAAGTACTGCACTTTTCCTCATAGAGGTCACAGCCCCCTCTTTTTGTTAAAATTCTTTTTAGTTCTGAAACCACACAATGCTATGTCAGTTTACTTGGGGATGAGTCCTCTGTAATGGGGTCTCAACAGGCAAGCACACTGGGCTCTGGGGAACAGGCTTTGTTCGAGTAGGGTTGAGCTGGGCAGATGATGGGACTGAGCACGCTTGGTGGGAGAACATGATTCTACCAGCTAGGTCCCTCGAGAAGCCAGGGAAGCATGTGGATGAACTCACTTACATGGTGAGATTGTCCCTGTTTGAGATAACAGTTGTCTTAACCCATTTTTCAAAAATAAAACATTTTGTGTTTCTACAGTAGCACCTTGGATTAAGAATTTCAATAAAATCAGACAGAACATAAACCGGTTAACGGTTAACTTTAACCAAAAGAGATAACCTGCAGGCATTAAAACAACCTCTCTTAAACTCGTAGGAATCAAAGTGAAGTGTACTTTGCTAATTATGTGTATTAAAAATCAAAACCTGTGTTTGAAGCTTTCTCTTCCAAATTCCTGCCACATTTGAATAAAAGTGCTTTGTTACTATGGTAGAAACATCAGGTGAGATGTTCTTAAACCAAGTCCAATGTGGGTCTTTTAGGGATTTATGATTCTAAGCTGCCCAATGGTTTCTGAGCACTGACTTGGGGTACCAGCTTGTGGAGGTAATGGATAAGCAATAGGCTGCGGGCTCCACCCTTTTGCTGGGGTTCTGTATCTTGGCACCACTTGGTTTAAAGTATTGAGGACATGTGGTGACCAGCTCAGCTCTGCAGGCCCATCTTCCTCTTCTCTTTCCTCAGTTGTGTGAAGGCTGCTGGGTGAGGGACAAACAGCAGGTAATATTTCTGTTACCTGGTCCAAACACAAATTGGAAGTTCTATAAAGCAGCATTGCTTACATGCTAAGTTACATTTGATCTTCCTCATGTTACTGAAGTGAGTTTGGATCTGTGAAGGTAGAAGCTTGATTTAAGGGAAGTTCACAAATGCCATTGAGAAGTTTGAAGGGAGGAATTTGAAGGATTTCTGTCTCTGACTCATGTGAGTATCTCATTCTTGTTTTCTTCTTTTTATAGGCACCAGTTTGTAGAAAATAATTTAATACTAAAAATGGGTCCAGTAGATAAGCGAAAGGTAAGTCAGACTTCCTGTGCGTCCGTTTTCATCCCAGTTCTAACTCAGGATCAGTTCTTCCTCTCAGGCTCCTGCTATAACTTATTGCATATAGCATCCTTAGTCTTAGTTCCCTTTTAGAGAGCATTTCTAGATTTGATAGCTAAAGGAGATTTCAGCCATTGAAACAAGGGAAGCGGTTTGAAACCACACAAATAGGCTATAGCAAAACAGAAATAGAGCCTCTCGTTTCTTCTCAGGAGCCAGGGTTCTGGTGACTCCATGTGGCTAGGTTTACCAGTGTCCAGGTTTCTGTCCTGTTAAGGAAACTCTGCTTGACATTCCCACAAGTCGTCTATCACTTCATTAGAATCGTTTATGAAAATTGTTATGCTTTTTTAATTCATTAAATGGATTGTGACAAAGCACATCAGGCTCCATAAATGTTCTCCATCTGCTGACATGGACCCTCCTAAGCTGAGGCTCCTGACGTCCATTCCTACCCACTTCGGGGCATCAGCTGATAAAAACCTCTGTGGGTGAGGTGTGACCGGCAGGCAGAGCTCTGTGCCTTAGTATGGAGCAGAAGGGCACAAGAAGCAGTGGGGGCTTACAGATGGCAGTCCCATCAGAGTTGGCTCAGTAGCAGAGACCTGTGCTAGTTTGCCAGCCTGTGCTGCCATTCCCCCACATGACAACCAGAGTAGAAACACCCAAAATGGGGATGTTGGGATCCAGTCCACCAAGGCTAGACAGTAAATGCTTCCACTTTCTCTGCCCCGAGGCTGGGTCCACATAGGGGAAGAGATGTGCACGCTCCTTTTTCCTAGGTGAGTGGACAGGTGGCTGGCAGTGGTTCCTGTGCCCTGAGCTATTCTGAAACAGTGCAGCCTCTGAGTTAGCAGTAAGTGCTGTCAGCACCCACTTAAGAGCTTTGACAAGTGGGGCCCTTTCTCTTTTTTTTTTTGCATCAGGGTTTATTTGCACGACGACGACAGTTACTGCTCACAGAAGGGCCACACTTATATTACGTGGATCCTGTCAACAAAGTCCTGAAAGGTGAAATTCCATGGTCACAAGAACTCCGACCAGAGGCCAAGAATTTTAAAACCTTCTTTGTCCACACAGTGAGTTTGTCCCTATGGGTTCTCCTTTGCAGGGTAGTCAGAGGCCTTTGTATCACGTTTAAAGTGTCCCAAGTGCTGTAGCTCAAGGGGGCAGCCAGAGTGAGGGCAGTTGTCTCCCCCTTTCCCACGTCCCAGGTGCCCCACGTGTATGGCTCAGTCCTGAGTTGGGCTGGGAGACACCTTTACTTGTTTTCTTTTTTTTGCCTTTTCTTGTGTTTCAGTCTCTGCCTATGTATGGGAGGGGAAAATCCACATGCTCACAGGCTTCTAGAAGGTGCTTATAGTGACTGCAATATAGCGGTTTCTTTTTATGATTTTTCCCCAATTAGCTGAGGTGCTAGTCTTGGTGAGACTGCCTCAAGAACATTAAACTTGGAGGCATTCCCTGGTGGAGTAGTGGCTAGGCTTTGGCGCTTTCACTGCTGCGGCCTGGGTTCAATCCCCACTCAGGGAGCCAACCAAAAAAAAAAACCAAAAAAAAAAACAAAACAAAACTATCACCCGAGAGCCAGAATAAAGTTATAAAAAATGTGTATGCGGGGGGTGGTTCCCTGGTGGTGTAGTGGCTAGGCTTCGGCGCTCTCAACACCATGGCCTGGGTTCTATTCCCAGCCAGGGACCCTTCTCTGCCCCCCGCCCCCGCCCCCCAAAAAAAGAACAAACATTTCTGTCTCTGCAGCCGAACAGGACGTATTACCTGATGGACCCGAGCGGGAATGCTCACAAATGGTGCAAAAAGATCCAGGAGGTATGGAGGCACAGATACCAGAGCCACCCAGATGCCGCCGTGCAGTGACAGGCCCACAGCCACTGCCTTCGCTGCCAGGACATGCGCCCCAGTGCGGCTTGTGCCGCCATCCAGGATGCTTCAGACCACCTGCCAGCCATCTCAAGGGGGACGCAGACGGTGGAACCTTGCAGCTTTTTAATTTAAAAGAAAAGAAGAAAAAATACCCAACCACACAAAGAACAAAACCAATAATGAACAGGAATTCAGGGTCGCTTTGCTTGCTCTCTGTGCTCTGTGGAGGCCTCCCTGAGCTGTCCTTGTCACGGAGTCCCAGCACCGTGCACATCCGCCTGATTCCTACCCAGACCGGTAGACCAGCATCACCACCATGCACCCTGGTCAGCTGCTAGTCCTGCTTTGGCTGAGGGGATGAGGTGTGTCTCTGGGTTCTTTGTGCCCCCTAGATTATCACTGAACTCCTCACTAGGGAGCTGTGCACGCCTCTGCTAGGGATGACCTCTGATCTCCGTAGGGTGGGAGGGTTCTTGGCTTTTGTCCTTGTGCTCCTTTCCTCGAGTCCCTAGTTCATGGCCCATCCCCCATGCTGCGGGCCACCTGCTTTCCTCCTCTCAAGGAGCTCTGGCTGCAGAATTTCTGTGGTCTTGCTGTCTGTATGCAAATACTCCACGTGTGGTGTCTGCCAGGCAGGCTACCAGTGGTAAGAAGTAAAACAGGTTGTCAGGTGAAATATATTGGAGGTGCCAGCAAGGTTCTCATCCATCACCATTCCTCTATTGTTGCCCTCTGGGGCTGAAAATCAAACATGTGCCTAGAGGGAGCAAGGTTGAGAGGCGAGGGCAAAAAGGCAGACTGGGCCTGATGGCCTCTGTGTGGAGGAGTAAGACCTGATGAGCCCCCCTGAGAGTGTGTTTAAAGGGTGAAGTGTGCAGGCCTCCCCCAGACTCATTAAGTAGGAGCTGAGAGACTCCTGTTCTCACAAATATACTCAGTCATATCCAGGTGGCGGGAGGAGTACAGGCTCCCAGCCGGCGAGCACTCTTTTCATGTGATTGAACGTTCTCATGGCCTAACTCAGAGCACTTTTACATCCTGACAGAATTTAAACACCTTCTCATGTTGCCAAGTCATGGGTCCCCATCAAGTGGACTTTGCCTGGAAAAAAGTGTTACTCATCTTGCGTGAGAGGCAGAAACACCACCACATTTGAACCCAAGTGCCCAGACTGCTCTGCTCCTCTGGTTTCAGGTTCCCCCTTTTCATTGCTTAGAGGCAGCACCTGCCCTGCTATAAACTACACATGGTCCAGGTCCCATCAGTCCTTTAATTTTTTGTTGCTGCTTCCTGGACAGTGAGAACTCCTGGAGGCCTGGGGGGGCTTGGCTGTTCCTCAGTCTGCCCAGGTTGTCCCTGGAGGGCAGTCCTGGGTCCCAGGTAAAGAGGAGCAGGCCCTGTTGCCTGCAGGCTGCTCCCAGACATGACTCTGTCCCCAGAGGATGAACACTTTTGCTGTTCCTTTAGACTTTTACCAAGGCAGCAGCAAAAGACTCACAGGGGGGACACTCCCCCTCACCACTTCCCTGCCCCCATCTCCTATCTCGAATGCACCATCTGTCAGCCTTTGTGACCAGTGGTCCAAAGGGAGAGGAAAGATGTCTTTCTCAGACTGTTAGAGTGATAAGAGTAGCGCTTAGCCTGGGAAAAAGTGTGGATGTGGGGCATTGCACTGTGCTTGGGCAGGGAGAGGGGTTTGGGTGGGAGCAGAGGTGGTAGCCAGGTTTGCTGGTGGTTTCTGTTCAGATTTTGCCCTCCACTCGAGAGCTGAGGAGAGAGGACGAGAGCGCCTGCCCTTGGGGTCATTCTCCCTCTTTCCTCCTCCTCCTCACTTTTGAAAGGCCTTTGTTCACCTGCTTTTCAAAACATGAGTCTGACTTGGCCCTTTCGGGAATTTCACTTCAGGCTTACTCCCATATTTACAGTTTACCCTTCTCAGAACACCCACCTCTCTGTGCGGTTAGCAGTTGGGAACCGCTCCTGTCTGCGCAGCGTCTGTTCCGGGTGTCTGGTTACAGGGACACAAGCAGAGCTGGTATTTGGCTTTAATGAGAGCAATCAGCTAGGCCGCTCGGGAGATAGTTTTGCCTTGCATTCTGCCCCCTGGATAGCGCCACTACCTCCTGGGCTTAATGGAACAAGCTCCATCTTAACCTCCAAAACCAGAGAATAAAGCGTTCAGGGATGAGCTCACAGCTGACAGAGCTGATGACTGCCCTCACCTGAGCCGGTGACAGCTGAGCCCTTCTCTGTAGGTCAACGTTCACTCACTCACTCCTTTTTTTTTTTTTTTTTTTTTTTAAATACGTACTCTTTTCTTACCCTGTACTTACTCCTATCAATTTTAGTTTTTTCCACCTCATCCTTAGAGCCATCATCCTGGCATGCAGGTGCCTTATGTTCTAATATGTGGATGTCAGTCCATGTACATCCACAGATATACATGGAAATATAAATGTGGATTTATCCAAAGCGAGAAAGAAAATGTCCTGTTGATTAATAGATCCAGGAGCCATGTATCTTACTAAGAGAGGGCAAGGACAAGTGTAAGTGCCTAACCAAGCACCTGCCAAGTGGAGACATCTCACAATGTGTGTCTTCTCTTGGCACGGAGCGGAGGGAGGAGAGCTGGGAGAGCCGCGGTCTCCAGTGCTCCCTGGGAACTCTAGGAAGCTGGGTTTGCATGGGGTGACTTTCTTCCCTCTTTCTGTGGACCTGACTAGGGCCATGGTCAGCAGGCAGCTCCCTGTGGAACATGAAGCCCCACTGATGACGGGCACCACCACATGCCTGCCGTTCTGAACCTGACTCTCTAGAGGCTTGTGACAGACTTGCTTTGGGAAAGATGGCTTTTGTGGTCATTCCAAAGCTGGCAGGAACCACACCCTCTCCAGCCCCCTTGGTATTTGTGGCCCAGGCCTGAAGGAATTACAGGAGATGGCCCCATGGCACAGACCCCCACCCCCACCCCTCAGGGCAGGGTGCCAGAACAGGAGGCTCTAGGTGACTCTGCTTTCTTAAAACATTTGTTTTCTGAAGAAAATCAACCCTAGGCTCACCATGCAGAAAAAACCACTGTGAACATTTTGGTGTATAGCCTGCCCTCCCCCCACCCATTTGTTTGCTTTTTAAACTGAACTGGGAACATACAACATACTGTTTTCCATCCAACGTTTTTCACTTGATATTTTATCTTTAAAGCATTTCCTCATGTCATGAACAGTGATTCAGAAACATTATTTTTACTTACTGTAGTTTAATGGTTATAAATTTTATCATAATTTATCTGACCATTTCCCTGTTGGAAAACACTTAGCTGGTTTCTAGTTTTTTCACTATTTAAATAATGCTGTGATGAATTCCTCCTAAATCTCTGACTTTTTGACTGATCCCTCCTCTCCCCATTCACGGAAGTGGTATTTTTGAGTCAGATTTTATTTAAAAGGTGGTATTAATCTTTTTCTGTCTTGATCTGATGCTTAGATGCTCAGAATTCTAGTACAGAAATTCCTTAGTTGTTTCCTTCAGATTCTGGAGAAACAAATTCCTGGTAAGCTGTGTGTTCCAAAGAATGTTTGAATAGACTGGTTTGTTTTTGTTTTTGCTAAAATGTCATTAGTGCAGTCCATTTGTGACAAGATTTTTCCAAAAGCCAATTTCCTTATTTTCATTGAAAGAATCTGGTGTGCTTGCATGTTAGTTACTTTCCCATCGCTGCTGCTATAGCTTTCAAGTGCTTGGTGATATTTTCAGAATCTTGTACTTTGTGTCCACAATGGTACTGAATTTCCATCTGCACAGTCAGCAGAGATAGAAAGTGTTGAACTGACCTTGCCACATGCTTACTGGATGATTCAGATTTAAGTTTATACACTCAGAAAGGGCACTGGGCCATTTGGAATCAGTAAAAGATCAAAGGTTCTACTTGAAAAAGAAACCACACAGTTGGGTTTCACAGAAATTTGTTGCCCCACCCCACCCCACCCCCCAAATCCTGGGACTTGGTGGGTTCAATAGAGCAGGCGGCCAAGCTTTTTCATGGTAAAATGTAATTGTCTTGGCTGGTAAGAATTTAAGGACTTCTCCCCTCTCCTTACACACCGTGTTACAGGTTTGCCTAGTTGTCCTCAAGTCTAGACCACCCAAATTTCTCCACTTTAGTTTGGGGTCCATTTATTCCAAGGGGAAATATGCACAAGAGATTTTTCTAGGTGCCGTGCTCACTGCCACTTGACTTTGCCAGAGATTACAACTGAATTATGCAGAAATAGGTTTTCTGCCCTCCTCTGACACGCCAACCTCCCTTTCCCTGAGCCAGTCACAGCCCAGACTTCAGAGGTTTTGGTCACTGGGAGAGTTTGGTGATGGTACTATTCTTGAAGATTGCCATACATGTTTTCCCATATTGTTTCTTTTCCTATCCAAACCTAACATGAACTGATGATGGTGACTCAAGTGGGTGTGACCCTGTCCTCTTAGGCAGCCGACATGGCAAGTGCTTTAAGTCAGGGCAGGGGTCACTCCCAGAGCCTCTGAGGGGCACAGGCTGCTGACCCAAGATTGCAAGGTTGTAATACGGCTGCCTGTGGAGAACTGGTCGGGGGAAGAAGTTGCTCCAGCAAAGAGCAGTTTTATCTCTGGCTCAGACAGCTGTGGTGAGCCACTGAATAAGCCTACCTGTATACCTGAATTTTCCCCATAACTCATTTCTTCAGTATGAAGAAACACCAAACTTTATATACAGAGGACTTTTTACAAAAGGCAAACATTTTTTTATCTGTGTAATCCACCTTGGTCTAACCCCTCTGACTGAATGACTATGAATGGAGTCATTCTGCTGGTGAAATCCTCTGTCTCAATCATAAGTTTGATTGGACATTGACAAAATGAAATCTTGCAGTATTTAGAGCCGCTGTATCTGTTCCTTAACAACACAAAATAGGATGAATCAATAGTATATGTTAGCTGTCTTTCAGGTTGGTGGCAGTCAGTTAGAACATGTTTAATATTCTCTACCTGGTCTGTAGCTGTAACTGTGATGTACAGGCAAAGCAAAAATTTAAAAAAAGAAACTTATGAAAACAAATAATGCAATGATATTAGGTTATACACTTTTGTATTTTTATTCTTATATAAGGTTATTTGCTGGCTATTGTTGGCCTCTAGTTCCGTCTGTGTTATTTAAAATCTAATATATGAATTATTTGGATTGAATTCATGTTCGGGGCCACGTTGTTGTATGTATTGATGTACAGCCTTGAATGTGAATAATTATTGTAAACTATATTTTACAACTTTTTTTCTGGCTTTATTATATAAATTTTCTATTTGGTCAATGATTTAATCATATAATTTAATGAATCTGTTTCTTTTTTCAGATATTTGTGCTTTAGATGTAGTTGCCGGATGATAAATTTTACACGTATGCTCGGTAGTCTTGTAATAAAACAGCATGTAGAGTGTAGACGCTCGCTTGCGTAGCTCTTCCTTTGGTCGGGGGTCGGGCGTTGGGCGTGGTCGTGACCTGGATTCGAGGCCAGGGCAGCGCACCACACTCGCTGGAGGAACGCCAGCAAACACCTCTGGAACCTGGTGTGCTGGGTTCCAACGTGGAGACAGGGCCAACCGCTTTTCCAGACACTAACTTTTTGTCTCCCTCGCGACTCCAGAGGGGTGGTTTAAAGGGCGGACTCGTGGGTGCGACGGAGAGCGGAGG
>PVJL010008217.1:0-68931 GCA_004026885.1 Lyroderma lyra | reverse complement strand
ACGGTGGACCTGCTAGACATGGCTGGTGACGACGGGCGGCGCGGGCAGGTGCGAGGCTGCAGGGCAGGGCTACGGGAGCGGAGTGCCGGTGCGCTCGCCGGCGGGGCTTATATACGGTGCGAACGGGCTGGGCTCCGTCCTGGAAGGGGGAGCTTGCAGGTCGGGCAGGGCTGGGCTTTGCAAACAGTGAGGTCACCCCCAGCATCTGTAAAGGTATGAAATATGAAGATTGCATTTTTGGCTTCCTTTAGTCAGGGAGAAATTCTCCTGCCTTCCAGCCGTGACTTGATCCCAGCACAATAAGGCTGGATGTGATTTCGCTGAAGTCATAAGTTAGTCATCTTCTCAGACAAAGGAGAGAAGGCACTGACCTGTGGTAATTGTCTTTTCCTTCTGCTTACTCAGACATGCATCTGTGTGTCCCCTTCCCACACAGGTTTTCTCCTCCACCAGCCCCACCCTTCCCATCAGGGTGGGACTGTCTGTGAGGGCTTACAGGCATTTTCTCAATGCCCTGAGCAAGAAGTGGCCTGCTGTGTCTTTTCCACCCTGTTGGAACCTGTCCTCCAGAGACCCTGCATGTCGTTCCTGGTGGCCTGGCCATAGGAATGGGGGCTACTTTGGGACATAAACTTCCTTTGAAAGGCAAGAAAGATGGAAGTTTAGCTTTCACAATACAAGAGCACCATTTGCTCTCTGTCCTGTTGGATGAGCTGCTCATTGGTGGTTTTCAGAGAGGACAAGAGACCCAAGGTCGCTCTGCCCAGAGACCTGACTTCCGCATGGGGCTCCTCTCCATGCCAGCACGTCCCACCCCAAGGCATGTTTGCCCATTGAGGTGTTTGTCATGTTTTTATCCGTTTTTCTTCCCAACTAGAATTCACAGACACCTTTTCTCTACTGTTTTGAAATGTTCACTGAGAAGTTAACTTAAAGAACCTAAAATGAGTAGAACAAAAATCGTTAAGAAATTCAGTGAATTTTGATTTCCATGAATTTTAACATTTCTTAAGAATAGAGAGTCAGACATCTTAATGGGGTGTGTACAGATAGTTTAGGGACATATAGAAGCAGTGAATCATAAAAATGTGCCCTTACAAGCGTGATGACGTCAGAAGTAGATTCCAAATCTCTATTTCTAATCTCAGCGCTTGAACTCTCAAATCCCTACGTATCTTCTCAGAGGAGAGAAGGCTGTCAAATGAGAGTGTGTTTGGTTTTGAGGGGATTCAGTTTCATTTTTCCAAATCTATACCTTAAGTACTGAGCACAAGGAGCCTTGACAGCAATTGTAGGCATGTTGTTGTATGAGGAGACCTGGTTAAATGGCCAACCAGGGGAGGGAAGATGAACTGCCACATTCAGATGACCTGAAGAAAGATTTTGTTACTATTTTACAAGCAGCCCCTTTTCTCCAATTTTGGGAGACACAGCATACAGGAAGGCAAGGAATTCCCCGCTCAACAGAGGTGCCAACTCAGCGTCTGGCTGAAAGAGATACCTTCTTAAGACAATGGAAGCAGCTCCCCTCCCTCCACCCTGGTTGCAAAACAGTTGGCCAAGAAATGGGCTGCCACCCAGTTCTGAGAAAGAAGCACTCCCTGACATGGCACCGTGTTCTGATCCATGCTGTCTTCTTGGGATAGCGGCTTTGGGCTGGCATAGATGATGACCGGAAGGCTAAAGGTTGGCAAGTCAGGTGGGAGCAGCATGCATTTGCTCAATGTCTTATGTTCATGTCCATGCCCAATGTCTATGGCTCCTTTCACACTATGATGGCAGAGAGTGTGTGGCTCACAAAGCCTACAAGGGTACTATGTGGCCCTTTCATGAAAAAATTTGCCAACCTCTGGTTAAGAGCATGGACTCCGGAGACAGAGTGCTCAGGCTCATCACTGGGCTCCCATGTGTCTGTATGCAAATTAGTCATTTTTGACAGATGTAAACTGGGGGTCAAAATAGTACTTACCTCATAGTGTTGTGAGAACTACATGAAATAATGAATGTTCTCAATGAAAATGAGCTAATATCATTATTATAATGAAAGTATAAAGAAATTTGGTGTATTCAGGCTCCCACCAGAAGCTTCAAGAAGTGGAACACGGGTGCAGTTTACGTGTGCATGCGTGTGCGTGCGTGTGTGTGCGTGCGTCTGCGTGTGCGCGTGCGTGTGTTTGTGTGTGCGCGCGCGTGTGTGTGTGCGTGCATGCGCGCGCACATGTGTGCGTCCGTGTGTGCGAGTGCATGTGCGCGTGCGGGTGCGCGCGCGCGCGTGTGTGTGTGTGTGTGTGTGTGTGTGCGCGTGCGGTGAAGGGGTGGAATGAATGAAAGTGAAAGTAAAATTAGTAAGGACCTGGAAGCCACACGTGGGCAGAGGCCTAGGCAACACCTTGCCAAGTAGCTGCAAGGTGACGGTGATCAGCAGTTGGAGGGAGAATTCGCATCTTCAGTGCGAACCCAATAGGCTGTTCGCTCCTTCGGGAGCCAGGTTCGCCTGCATCGTTCTCGGCTGAGTCCTTGTCTGTTTTCAGGGCTGTGCACACAAGGACAGGCTGCCTTCCCCAGCACAGGTGACCAGATCAGTTCCTCTTTTGGTACTGATTTTATCTATTCCCAGGGTCAGGGTAGACTCATCTTTGAAGGAACTATATAATTTAATTGCAGCAGGAGCCTCACATTCAACCATCTAGTCAATCAAAGGATGGTTTAACTTCAACACATTATCCAGGCTCGTTTGGAATGCACGCCAGAGAGCACCAGCAATATAAATATCAAGTTCAAATTCCAGATACGCGTATATATGTGTCAGACAATTAATTTTGAGAACTCATCCGAGAAAAAGTGCTACTTACCTCATTGCTGAGTATCACCATGGTCACCTTCGAAGTACTCCCCTTGGGAAGCTATGTATTGATGCCAGCGCCTAGTCCACACTTTGGAGCAATTTTGGAACTCTTTTTCTGGAATGGCTATCAGAGCTGTTGTTGCACCCAAAATTATTAAGTTCGTGAACCGGCCACCATGCACTTACATTGGCAGTCCTGTACAAACAACTCAGTAAGGTGTCATAACCTTGCCAAGGTTATGGTTGTACAATGCTGTCAACATAAGCACAGTGGCAAGTTCATGAACTTAATTGTCAGATTTTGGGTACAATGACAGCTATGATGGCCATTCCAGAAAAGGAGTTCCAAAATTTCTTTGAAGGGTGGACTAGGTGCTGGTGTCGGTGCATAGCTTCCTAAGGGGAGGACTTCGAAGGTGACCATAATGACATTCAGCAATGAGGTGTGTAGCACTTTTTCTAGGAGGAGTTTGTGAAATTATTTGTCTGGCCTTGCTTATATAGGAGGGCTGTCCAAAAAATATCCAGCCATAAATGCCTCTATTTTCCATATTACATAGTGGGATACTTTCTGGACAGCCCTCATACACTTTTCCCCCACAAAATTCCCATTAACACCTGCCAGGAGAGGGTTGTGTTCATAGGCAGTGGAGACCCATTGGATGGTTAGAGGATTGACTTTTCAGGTAAAATCTCCCCAGTGACCCTGAGTTGTGTTCCATGGTGGAACCCAGGGGAGTTATAGCTTCCCAGAGCAATAAACCTGTGTAAAAAGATTAGAACAAAGAGTGATAGTTCAGGCAACTATGTGAGAGAAACTGCCGCAAGCAGCGCGAGGAGCTCCCATGCCCGCCGGCCTTCTCCCCGCCTCTACGTGCTGTTTGGAAAGCCACCGTTCCATCCAGCGCCACCCCGATTGCCAGGGAATGCGGAAGCAGAAGGCCTTTGTTCTAAGGCTCAGGGTCAACCTGTACTGCTTTCTTTTTTTAGTATCTTATCGTGGATTTATTTACTTATTTGTATCTTTATTAAATGTATTGGGGGTGACAGTGGTTAGTAAAATGACAGCGGTTTCAAGAGTGATGGAAGGAGAACTGACTCTGGAGAACACAAAATGCTGGGTAGAGAGATGATGTGTTGACCTGCTCTGGCATCTCCCCCAGCATGGCAGAAGGCACGAGGAAACCCCTTGTGCCTGAGCCCATGGAAACTCTGTCTCAGGAGGATTTGTCTTGTCCTTCTGCTTCCCTGGGTGGAGCTGGCTGATGAGAATGAAGGATGGGCTTTTGTCTTCACCTGTCAAAAGCTTAAGACTAGGTGCCTAATCCTGCAAGCCCTAGCTCAGGATGATGCTGTTTAGAGGGAATCCCACAGACCCAGTCCTGTCCCTGGGGAGCATCTGCTGAAAGAGAAGCAAGCAGCCACACGTGTAAAGAATGCAGACAGTAGCACCGAAGTTGGAGTGGAAAGGGCAGCTTTCTGTGTGATATGCAGTGCTCAGACAGCACTGAAACTGTCAGAAGTGCATTACTTAGTAACTAGGAACATGCAGCATGCACTAAACTGTAACACTTCTTGCATTTCTCAATTTTCGCATACATGTCGCACCCATCTTTTTGCATGGAACACAGTGATGGGGTCGCATATCTGGACACAATACCTGCCTGACTGGCTTCGTCCACAGCTACGGGAGCCTTCTGGTAGCCCCATATGCTAGCCGAATGGGGCTGTGTGATCATGAAATCCAGAGGTCATTGAAAGAGCAGCTTCTAGGGAATAAGGTGTACCCACTTGCACTTATAAAATGAATAAATTATGGGGACATAATATACAGCATAGGGAATATAGTCCCTAATAGCATAACCATTTTTTCTGGTGACAGATGATTGCCAGACTTACTGTGGTGATCACATTGTAAAGTATATTAATATTGAATCATTATGTTGTATATCTGAAACTAATATAATATTGTACGTCAACTATAATAGAACAAGAGAGAAGAAGGAGGAGAAGAAAAGAAAGGACGGATGGAAGGGAGGGAGGGAGGAAGGGAGAGAGGAAGACACCTTCTCCAGTGCTCAGTAAACGCTCGGCTTAAAGCATCGACCTGCCTCTGGCACTGCAGCCCCAGACCCCCAGATCTCACTTCATGTGGCTTTTAGTGGAGCTTGGTCAAGAACCTTGTATTTGTCCCATGTTTTCCTCATAGTCTAGAGTAGAGGAAGGGAAGCATGGTGGCTGCCATCTCAACTACCAGCAGTAACGTGCAACAAAGGGCCTGGGATGAATTGAGTTGCAATTATGAGCCTACAGGATCGCTGCATGTCATGCACCTTGATATTGGTACATATTTCCATAAAACCTAGTTCTTGTGTAATACATTTTTGAGTGTTCGGGTTTTTCTTTTGTCTGTTTTTTCTTTTATTCACCCTGTACGTGCTGGTATGGGGCAGGTAAGTACTTTGTTTAAGTAACTGATAACTTATCAGTGATACATGCATAATTGGGCTGAAGACTGAAGGGCGTATTCCCACTAAGCAGACAGATAACTCTTTGGCTTTCCTAATGAGCTGGACGGGGAGAAGCAATGTGCCAATCATGAGTGAGGCAGGTAGGTGCTCAGAGGCAAGAAGTGCAGTTGGAGGGGAAAAGAAGTGCTTTAGAGGGGATGTGAGGGGAGAAGAGGATGAGCTGAGCCCAGGACTGGCATAGATCGTGCCTGGATGAGCAGGGCAAAGGGCATGGATGAGGGGAAGAGGTGCCACATTTTCCATCTGTCATGTGTCAGCAGTCCTTGATAAGAACAGGGGTTGAAGCCAGGAATAGCCACCAGTGGACTGGTTTTTCTTCTCTTCCTCATGTCCCCACCTCCCTTCTTATTCCTGCCTCCTGGTTTCTACTTCCTCACCACTGTAGGGACCACCTCACTATACTGTGTAATTTTTTTTAAGTGTGATTGGGTAAAAATACTCCAACCCTCTAATGAGACACACAAGTACCTGCTTAAATAATATAGTGACTAAACAAGGTGTAGCCATACAGAATGATGTCTTACTACATTTGCCTTCTGGTTAAACTCCTTTTATTGTAGCAAAGGGGAAGTATCTGGTTAGTTGTGAGTGTACTAGGTGATTCCCCCAAATTCAGGCTGATGTGGGAAAATTTCTAGCCTAACAATTTATTTCAAAGTCGTCTGACTCAGAGTATGAATATCCTAGAGAGAGCAAACATGTCTCAGTCTCCTCTGAGATTTCTTGACATTCAGTGGCTACTTTCATCCGATAATCCTTTATAGTCTCACTTTTAGCCTTGGGTTGGGATTAGTGACAGATCATTGATACCTTGGCACAAGTCTGTGAAACTAAAGTTGCAAAGGAAGTCTCAGAGAAGGCTGACCAGACATCCCATTGCAAAGGGACAGAAATCAACAGCACTGTCCCATTTCAAACAGTGCATATGGTCAGCCTAATCTCATTGGGCTAAATTCACATTGTCAATAGGCTGACCACATGTACGGTCTAAAATAGGACAGTATCATTTTTTTCTGTCCTGTTTAAAATGGTACATCTGGTCAGCCTACCTCAGGGGGATATGATCAGTTTAACTTCCTTCCTCTTTTCCTCTGCCCTTTCCTCAGACGCTTCTGGGAAATAACCTGGTTTTCCCAATGGGCACTAAAGAACACTCAGGATAGCAAGGGAAGTTTGGACGCTGAGGCAGAAACTGTTTACTGACTAATCTAGGTTCCATTCCCAACTCACTTCTTTCTGCTCCATCTCCACCAGAGAAACTTGAAAAGTGAAATAGTCTTTCCCTTTTTAAATAATATTTTTGTTTATTTTTTATGATGCATAGTCAGCAAAATGCACAGATCTTAAGTGCAGAGTTCAATCCATTTTGACAAATTCATACACTTCTATAGCTCCATAATATTTAGATATAGAACACTTCCATTATTCCAGAAAATTCCTTCTGCCCTTTTCCTATAATCCCATTGCCCCAAGCAATCACTGTTTGGATTTTCCACCTTAGATTAATTTGTTTATTTTAGAACTTCATATAAATGGAATCATACAGCTTATACTTCAAAGTGTGTGTGTGCTCGTGTGTGTGCATGTGTGTGTGTGTGTGTGTGCGCGCGCACGCGTGTGTGTATGTGGCCTTTTTCACTCAGCAAAATGTTTTTGAGATTCACAACAAACGTTTATTGTGAATTTTGTCCGTTCATTCTTTTTAATTGCCGAGTGATGTGTCATTGTATAAATACACCACACACAGTTTCTTTACACATTTCAACAGATAGATTCCCAAAATATTTTCAGTTGAGGGTTACCTTCTGTGAAACGATTCTGAACATACTTGTAAATCTTTGCATGGGCGGATGTTTTCATTGTGCTAAAAGAAATACCTAGGAGTAGAATGGAATTGCTGCATCAAGAATAAAAGTAGAGTCAGTCTGTCTGCTTAGGCACATCTCATGTGTTACACAATCAGAGCCATAATAAATTCCTTCTCTCTCTCCTCTCTGACACACACACACACACACACACACACACACACACACACACACACGTAAATTCCAAACTAGTCGTACCACTTAAAAATAACTTTAATTTTTAGAACAGCTTTAGGTTCACCAGAAAATTGAGCAGAAAGTACCTTCTCCCCGCCTCACGCATATCGCTTCACCTGCTATCAACATTCACATCACCACATTTTTACAAGTGATGAATCTATGCTGCTATAAACGTCATGTGCAGGTTTTTGTGTAGACATAAGTTTTCAACTCATTTGGGTAAATACTTAGGAGCACGATGGCTGGATTGCATGGTAAGAGTAACTTCAGTTTTCTAAGAAACTGCCGAACTGTCTCCAATATGGCTGTACCATTTTGCATTCCCACCAGCAATGTGTGAGAGTTCTTGCTCTACATCCTCACCAACAATTTATTTGATGTTTTCAGAGTTTTGGATTTTCTGCCTTCTAATAGGTGTATAGTGATATCTTGCTGTTTTGACTTGCATGTCCCTAATGATAAATGATGTGGTGCATCTGTTCACGTGCTTATTTGTCATCTGTATATCATCTTTAGTCAAGTGTCAGAGTGTTTAGCCTATTGTCTAATTGGATTGTTAGTTTTCTTCTTATTGTTGCATCTTGAGAGATCTTTATATTTCAGGTAACAGTCTTTTTTTTAATCAGGTCTGTCTTTTGCAAATATTTCCTCCCAGTCTGTGGCTTGACTTCTTCTTGACAGTGTCTTTCGCAGAGCAGAAAAATTTCTTTTCTATAAAGTCTAGCTTATCGATTATTTCTTTCATGAATCATGCCTTTGGTGTTGTATCTAAACAGTCATTGCCAAACCCAAGGTCATTTAGACTTGTTACCTTCTTGGAGTTTTATACTTTTGCAGTTTACATGTAGGTCTCTCATACATTTTGAATTAATTTTTGTGAAGGGTGCAAGGTCTGTGTTCAGATTAACTTTTTTGCATATGGATGTCCAGTTTTTCAGGAACCATTTATTAAAAAGACTACCTTTTCTCCATTGTATTGCTTTTGCTCCTTTGTCAAGGACTAGTTGACTATATTTGTGTGGGTCTACTTCTGGGTCCTCTGTCCTCTTCCATTGACCTAATTGTCTATTCTTTCACCAATACCACACTGTTTTGAATACTGTAGCTTTGTAATAAGTCTTAAAGATGAACAGTGGCACTCCTCTAACTTTGTTCTCCTTTAATAGTGTGTTGGCTATTCTGGGTCTTTTGCCTCTCCATAAAAACTTGAATTTGTCAACATCCACAAAATAACTTGCTATGATTTTGAGTGGGATTGTACTGAATCTATAGACTATGTTGGGAAGAGCTGATATCTTGACAACATGGAGTCTTCCTATCCATGAACATGGAATGTCTTTTCATTTATTTAGTTCTTGGATTTTGTTCATCAGAATTATATTGTTTTCCTCATATATGTAGAGCTGGTACATATTTTTGTGACATTTATACCTAAATATTTTATTTTGGGGAGGTGCTAATAGAAATGGTTGGGTTTTTAATTTCAAATTCCAGTTGGTCATTGCTGGTATACGTTGATCGCAAAGTGATTGACTTTTAGATATTAACTTTGTATCTTGCAACCTTGCTATAATTGCATATTAGTTCCAGGAGCATTTTTTGTCAATTCTTTTGGATTTTCTACATAAACTATCAAGTCATGTGTGAACAAAGGTAGTTTCACTTATTCATTCCAAATAAATACATGCCTTTTCTTTCTTTCTTTCTTTCTTTCTCTCTCTCTCTCTCTCTCTCTCTCTCTCTCTCTCTCTCTCTCTCTTTCTTTCTTTCTTTTTTTCTTTTTGGTCTTATTGTATTAACTAGAAATTACAATACAATATTGGAAGGGAGTGGTGAGAGGGGCATCCTTGCCTTGTTCCTGATCACAGCAGGAAAGCTTCAAGTTCCTCACCATTTAGTATGATGTCAGCTGTAAATTTCTGTAGATGTTCTTCAAGTTGAAGAAGTTACCCTCTATTTCTAACTTACTGAGAGTTTTTATCATGAATGGTGCTGCATTCTATTAAATGCTTTTTCAGCATCTATTGATATGATCATGTGTTTTTTCTTCTATAGCCTATTGAAGTGATGAATTATTTTAATTGATTTTTGTATGTTGAACCAGCCTTACATACCTGGAATAAATCCCACTTGATTGTGGTATACAATTCTTTTTATGCATTGTTGGATTAGATATACTAATACTTTGTTGAGGATTTTTATTTTTATTTTTTGAGGATTTTTAAATCTATGTTTATGAGAAATATTGGTCTATAATTTCCCTTTCTCATAATGTCTTTTGTCTGGTTTTGGTATTAGGGCAATGCTGACCTCATAGAATGAGTTAGAAATATTCTCTTAGCTTTTGTCTTCTGAAAGAGATAAAGAGAATTGGTATAATTTATTCCTTAAATGTTTTATAGAATTTACCAGTAAACCCATCTGGGCCTGATGATTTTTATTTTGAAATGTTACTAATTATTGATTCAATGTCTTAATAAATATAGGCTTATTGAGATTGTATATTTCCTCTTGTGCAAATTTTAACAGATTGTGTCTTTTAAGGAATTGATCCATTTAATCTAAGTTATCAAATTTGTGGGCATAGTGACAGATGACATTTAGATTAGGGTGGAGATGATCTGGCTGAGATAATATAGGATATCTAAAAACCATTTTTAGTGTAAACATGTAGGCAAATTTTGACAAGCAAAAATAAATGTTGGGTGTTCATTTAAATCCTCCAAGTTATCAGTAAGGGCTGTATTTTGACTTTTTAGGCAGAAATGAACTATATTTTAGGCCATACTTGCACAAGCTTATTCTAGAATCTGGCTTATCAGTCATTCTGTACCCAGTCTTACATGTATGCAAAAGAATAAAAAGCAAAACAAAACTTCCACAACAACAGCAATGATCACTCAGTAATAATATTTGGAAGCCACAGCAGAGACCCTCCACCCTGGGTCACAAATCAAGTTGCAGTTTAGCCTTATTCCATGCTTGTCTGCAGGTGGGCAAGGGTCTTGCTGCTGAGCTGTCACTAGGCAGAAGCTTTAGAGCTGGGGGAGACTTTTGAGGACTAGGGACCTCCCTACCTTTCCAATATGTAGCTGTGGGGTTTGAGGTCAAGGGCATGGTAGAAATTGAGCTTAAGAACTGCCATGCTATACAAAATCCAAAAAGTTGATAGGGAAACTTCCCATGAGCCAGACTAAGACTCTGGTTCTCCCGTCTCATGTGAGAAGCTCCATGACAGCAGGTTACTCACAGGCCTCCCTCACCAGCCTTCAGTGAAGGCCAGCTGAGTACCCAATTCTGTAGGGGCCAATCACATGCCAGTAGGCTGGATGCTCAGAGCAGACACCACTGTCTCAGACGCCTATGAATAGGCCACCCAGACAAAATAGAGGACACCCAGTTCGATTTGCATTTCACATAAACACTTTAAAAGTTTAGTACTAAGTATGCCCTAAACATTGTAGGAACATATTTATGCTGAACAATTTTCTGTCATTTATCTGACATTCAAATTGAATTGCACGTCTTATATTTTTATTTGCTAAATCTGGCAACTCTACCAATGAAGCAGATCTGCCCTCATATCGAACTGCAGACATGGACACTGGTGGTGGGGCTGCTGCTCAGGATGTCTATTGTAAAGGGGCAGGCGACAGGGAAAGCCCAACCCTAAGACACTCTGCTCCAAACCACCCCCAATTAACTAACCCATAGGTTCCTTTTAAGTATTTCATCTCGTTTCCAAATAATTGGGAATTTTGAGATATTTTATTTCAAATTTAATATACCACAGTCATAGAACATAGTCTATATAATTTTAATCTTTTAAAATTGGCTCAGCATAGGGTCTTTCTTTGTGAATTTCTCTCATACATGTAAAAGAATATTGTTTTGGACAATGTTTTGTCATTCTTTGGACATTTGCATTCAATTTCTTTGAGAGATACTATATTATATATTATATTATATATTATATTGCTTATCCTGGGTTGTGGCTTGCTGTTTTACTCTCTTTATGTTGTTTTATAAGCAGAAGTTTATACTTTTTTTAAGGTTAGCAGTTTTTATGGTGTTTAAGAAATTTGCTTCCCCTTAGGTCATCATGATGAATTCTATTTTCTTCCAAATACATTATTATATTCAGATACTATAGCTGAAATTGATTTTTTTTTTTTTTTTTTTTTTTTTTTTTTTTTTTTTTTTTTTTTTTTTTTTTTTTTTTGCTTTTTGGTATGTGGGTAGCTCCCTGACTGGGAATCGAACTCAGGCCGCAGCGCTGACAGTGCCAGTGCTGAAGCCTTAAGCCACTACACCATCAGGGAACTCCCTGAAATTGATTTTTGTGAACAGTGTGAATTAGGGCTGGTGATATCCTTTTTTTTTTTCTTTTCCCATAACGAGAGTCAACTAACCTGGCACCATCCACTGTGCAAAGTTATTCTTTCCCTATGGTACTGCAATGGCCATTGCTGTAAATCTAATGAGTCTGTATGTGGTTTGTTTCTAGATTCTATAGACTGTTCCATTGACCCATTTTTCAGTCATTTTCTCAATACCACACTCTCTTAATTCTATATCTTTATAATAAGTCTCGATTTCTGAAACTGTAAAAAAATCGTTCTTCTTTTCAAAATGGCTTTGACCATTTTAGATCTTTTTCATTTCCATACAAATATTAGAATAAAAGTTTTATTCTAATCTCTTTTTCCTGCTCTTTCAAACTATATTTGGACCAGCTTGGGAAGACTGTCCCACTCTCTTCAGAAAGCCTTATTATGTGAGTGATCCACATGTTCATACTATCTTGGTGTGTCTGGCGTCATCGGTCTCCGTAGCTGGACCAAGTTTTGAGTGGAGATTCATCCTGCCTCTGTGGGTGGTCACAATGTTGGTGCTGTGCGTGGGATGTCTCATTGATGACGGCTACCACTGGGGTCTTTCTTCTCCTGCTTTAGCTTGCAATCTGGCTCTGCTCTCTGCTTGCAAGTGTGTACTTTGAGCTGCTTCTGTCTGTCTAGTGGGCTCTCTGTGTTACGTTGCTGCCTGTCATCAGTCAAGTTTGTACCTTGAGCTATTTTGATTTGTGCTACATTTACTGAGTTCTCCCAAGGTCTCTATTATAGGCTTAACTGACCTATATCAGATTTTTCATTAAGGGTCAGGAGTATGAGACTGGGGCCTTCTTAATGGGGCATCGGGCCATGTGTCTCAGCCCAGACCTATCTGTGTATCTCATATTGAATTGTGTTTCTCAATTCCTCTGTAAGCAATGACTGTCACTAAGCTCAAGAGAATGACTTACCCTGTGAACACTAATGTATATCTCAAGCTGGTATCGACCCCCATGAACTATAAAGTGCTCAGGGGAATGACTGATAACCTGTGAAATATATAGCCTATCAGGTGATCGCTCAAGGGGAGCGATGTGACAAGCTGAGGCCACACTTTTAAAGGCAGATGGAACCTTATACAATGCCTTTGTTGTTGCTGCTGCCTGTGCCTCTGTTGGAAAAAAATAGATCCTCATCTTCAGGGCTCTAGGGGAAAACACATATGACACCTGTGTGACAGAGCTATGGGGTTAATTCAACTATTTACTTGGGGGAAGCCCCAAACTCTGATGATACTGATTTGATGCTCCCTGGAGGAAGAAATTTATAGATAAGAGTAGAATAGAGAGACTCCCTCTCTCCTACAAGTACATCTAGTAACCATAAAGAAGAAAGGAAGAGGGTCAGGGGGGAAGTGAGAAAGAGGAAGAAAGGGAGGAAGGGAGAGAGGGGAGGAGGGAGGGAGGGAGGGAGGAAGGAAGGAAGGGAGAGAGGAAGGAAGAAGAAAGGAAGAGGGTCAGGGGGGAAGGTGAGAAAGAGGAAGAAAGGGAGGAAGGGAGAGAGAAAGGAAGAGAAGAAAGAAACCTGGAAATGAGGAGAAAACAAAACACTGAAATAGAGTTTTATGCAATTGGAAATCCAAAATTTACTAAGAGAATTTACACATCAAAAGATGAGAAGGGGTATGGATTGGTTTTGTGCCTCTATCACATAGGTCCTGCATGAACTTTTAACATCTGATGAAATACGCTGAGTGGCAAATCTTCATGGCTTTAATTTATATGAGAGCTCAAATTATACTTCTTCCTGGGACCTCACTAAATTTAAACAAGGTACCCTATAATCTTGAATACAAAATTTAACATAAAATAGAGAAAAAACTAGTATGCCTCACCTTAATTGTCAGAACTGTAGACTTACTTAAATTTTGCATGATCATACCATCTATTGCCCCCTAAAATATCTCACAGTGCTCATGGACACTGTCACCCCATGAGAAACAAAATTCAATTGTCATTGATATTTACAAATTGGCTTGTCAAAATGGGACTCCATGGACCTTCTTCCCATTAAAATATTTAATATGGCCAATGTAAATTGAAACAGGCCTTTCAAAGATGGAAACCCATTACAGAGGATGTATTGAGAGAAGAGATGATACACTATTTCTCCATTTAGCAACCCAATTTGTCCTGTTATTAAAGGTGGAAAGAATGAAGGTGACTCACACTGGATTACCACAACCCTAATGCCATGGTCATACCCATTAAGGCCCACTATTCAATATTATTGAAATTGCTGACTCTATTCAATTAACAACTGGTAAATATTTCGCTGTTATGAATTTGGTTAATAATGGTCTGCTCAATAGCCATTTCAGCCTCTCAGTCATAGTTTGCCTTCACCTCTGAAGGGAAACAAAACATCTTTACCCAGACACTCACGCACACGGTCTTTGCAGGAGAGGTTGTAAATGCATCCGACTTTCCCCAGGAGCACAGGCGTGATATTACATTGACGAGTCTTCTTCTAAAGAGATTCACTGGACACACCCATTGAGGACATATAAATTTTCACAAGGAAACTCACAGAAAGAGGCTGGACCATTGTCCCATACATAGGGCAATTTCCTGTCACCCAAGTTCTCGAAATTATTTGGTAATCCGAGGGCCATTCCATCCCTGACACTGTTAAGAAATAGCTATCGACCCTCTCATCACCCCCAATATTAGAACAGACCCAATATCTTTTAGGCCTTTTAAGGTTCTGAAGGCAACACATTCCTTATTTATAAGTTTTACATAAGCTGTTTAATGCTGTTACTTGAAATTAGCCCACCTTGAATGAGGATGCGCCCCCCAACAAGAGGCTCTATAATCTGTCCAAATTGCGATACAATGGACAACTCCGTCTATGCCCTCCAGAGATTGCAGAGGTTTTAGCAACTTCCTCTCTGCATCCTGGAGTCTCAGGACCATCCAGAATGGCCACTTTCCCTTCAAGATCATTCCATTCTCCCTGTAAATCATTAAAGAAACCAATCACATCTGGACAGATGGACCCTCAAAGGGTCTCTAGGCTGATTGCACACCTTGAAAAAACAATTCCTCACAACAGCTTATATTATAAAAGCATTTTATTGAACACACTACAGAGGTAGTCAGAACCAGAACAAAATTTGGGATTGGGGTGGGGACTCTGTTTTGATGGTTTAGATAATGGAAAACTTTGGCTTTTTCTCTCATTAAGGACCATGCTGTAGAAATTTAAAGGCTAATTTGAAGCAGAACAGAATCATGGCATAGGAGACTAGAGACTGGGGGCTGGGCCCTTCCCGGACCCAAAGCCTGGTTCTGCAAGAAGCTTGGTCTAGACTACACTCCGTAAAAGAGAAGACTTGGCTTGGAAACCGCCTAGAAGAGGCAGTTACTAGAGACCACATTGCTGCCCTTGGGGGGCAGTGACTTGCAGCAGGCTCTTAGCTCTTGTAGCTCTTCCGGGAGGAGGAAGTGGTGGAAACGAATTTGACACTGGAGCTGCTGCCCCCGCCCCCGCCGCCGCTGCCAAAGCCCACCCCCAGGCTTCGGCCACTACTTGAACTGAAGCCAGAACCACCCACACTGAGCCCACTGCCCAGGCCGATGCCCCCACTGCTGCTGGAGTAGTAGCTGCTGCTGCCGCCACCTCCACCAAGGCCGCCGCCGAGGCCGCCGCCCAGACCTCCGCCGAGGCCGCCGCCGAGACCGCCGCCGAGACCGCCGCCGAGGCCGCCGCCGAGACCGCCGCCGAGGCCGCCGCCATAGCCGCCGCCGCCGCCGCCGCCGTAGGCAGAGACGCTGTTAGTGACGACGGCTGCAGAGAAACGAGGGAGAACTTGGTGAGACCAGTCTGTCGGATTGATCCTACACGTCCAAGTTATCTGATCCTGCTAGTGCTGGCAGTGTGCCTGAGTCATTTAGTTAAGGTCCCTAATAGAAAATGGGTGAACATAGCAGGCAAGGGATGGTGCTAAGTCCTGGGGGGAGGTCGGGCCAGGGGGCGGGGGGCGGGGTACAAGATGTGGAAGAGATAAAACACAAGCCCCAATCTGGCTCAGTCTGTGTTCTCTTCCCTCCACTCCCTGCTTCTCACTAAGTGTGTTCAATAACCATACGGGGGGGCGGGGGGGGGGAGTGTCTAGAACCTGGAAACAGCAGGATATCATCATTGTTAATGTCCCTTTAAAGTTACTTACAGATGTTGACTGGTCCAACTCCTTCTCCAGTCAGTCTGAAAGGGGGAAAATTGAAAAAAGTGTTAAAAACTACCCAAAAGACAGCACAAGTCTGTGTGGATCACTCCTGTAGTCACATGTAGAGCTGGATACCTAAGCAAGGAGCTTGCATACCCAAAAAACCACTTAATTTAGAGAACGATAACTTCTGGAGGGACTTCCCAGTGAAGAGGACCTGACCTGGAAACAGGTTATTGAAGGAAGATTGTAGTTCACACCCTCCTCCATCCATTGTATGGAAAACAGGAGTAAGAGGCTGGGGGGACTATGAACATGTACAAAGCAGTTTTTGCCTTACAGGAACGTACATTCGGTGAGAGGACGTGGTGTGGACAGCAGTGCTCCTAACAGAAGGCAGGCGGTGGGCAGTGTCAAAGAGAAGGAAATGGCATAGGTGAGAATTCAAAGGTAGGTGACTTTAACTTAGCTGGAGCAACCACGAAAGGCTGCCTGAAGGAAGAGGTACTTGAAGAATGGGGAGGACATTCCTTGGGTTGTGTAGGTGTTTGAAGGAGAGGCAGCATCTGAGAATACTGGTGTTGGGAATAGGGTCAGAAAAGTGATTTGGGACCACATTGTGCAGGTCAGCTGTATGTCCAGGTGTCAAATTAAAACCAGATTTAAGATGGATAATTGCCACACACACCAGAGAGTGGTCACTGGTGTGTTTTACACCCTGTGTGGAGAAGAACTCCCCTTATCAAATGTGAGCCCATCCCACGCCTGTCATGTCAGCCTATGCTGCCCACCTGCACTCCTCGCCCTCCAGCAGCTTCCTGTAGGTGGCGATCTCCACGTCCAGGGCCAGCTTGGTGTTCATCAGCTCCTGGTAGTCACGCAGCAGCCGGGCCATGTCCTGCTTGGCCTTCTGCAGGGCATCCTCCAGCTCGGCCAGCTTGTGCTTGGCGTCCTTGAGGGCCAGCTCCCCACGCTGCTCAGCATCAGCGATGGCATTCTGCAGGTTGGCGCACTAGAGGGGGGAAAGAAGAGCGGGAATATACTTCAGCAATGAGCCGAGCCTGAGGTCTCTTTTTCTGAGATTCCAGAGAGAAGCCAGTACGTTTGTCCCAGCCATTGTGGATGGGGGAACATTGAAGCACTGGTACTTGTTCCAATTCTGGGTATGTTTGTGTATGTGTGTTTAGAAAAAGTAAAACAAGTCTCCCAGAGCTCAGGCCCCTCCTCGCCTTCTTTCAGCCTCTCCCTACCTGCTTCTTGACGTTGTCGATCTCAGCTCTCAGCCTCTGGATCATGCGGTTCATCTCGGAGATCTCATGCTTGGTGCTGCGGAGGTCGTCGCCGTGTCTGCCCGCTGTCTGCTGCAGCTCCTCGTACTGGTGCCACCAGAAAAGAAAGATTCCATTTATATGAGGATGGAAACACTTGCCCAAGGTTCACAGGCAGGAGCTACCAAGAGGTGACAAGTGGTGTAGCTATCTCGCTCGGCCCTGGGGTTGTTGTCTGGTCTTAGATGGTTTCCTCTGCAGTGCCTTTGCTTTCCTGGAGACACTGGTGTGAGATTAGAGTGCGATTCTCCTTAAGGTTCTTGAATTTATGTGGCAAAGGCACACATGACTATTCCCATAACTTAACCCAGGAGGCCTCCACATGTTTCAGGAGCCCCATCCTTAGCAGTTTGTCTTGAGCTAGCATCCCAGACACACGTCCATCCCCTCTCTCAGGACACATTCACCACAGCACCCACCTTGGTCTGGTACCAGGACTCAGCTTCCGTCCGGCTGCGGTTGGCAATGTCCTCATATTGGGCCTTGACCTCGGCGATGATGCTGTCCAGGTCCAGGCAGCGGTTGTTGTCCATGGAGAGGACCACGGACGTGTCTGAGATGTGGGTTTGCATCTGGGACAGCTCCTGCAAGGAGACTTGAAGTCAGTCATCTGATTCTGCGTGTTATTTTATGTCAGTCATCTGATTCTGTATGTTATTTTAAAACATTCAAATGTTTTACTCATTGTGGTATGTCAACTTGAGAAAAAGAAAAATAACCACTTACATTAAACATTTAGAGAAGTTAATAAATAATCCAAACCATTACTCAAATCTATTTTTAAAAACTTTAATAACTCTGAGCCTCTAAGAAACCTGCTATGTATCCTCTTAGATATCAATCTTCTTGAGTTTTTTATTTCAAAAGAATCTCGTTGAGTGGTCTGCCACTCTGGGAGAAAACAGAGAGGGGAGTTCCAGGGAGTGTGTGCTTGTGCCTCTAATAACTCACTTTAACCTCCACCCTGCAGAGTGATTATTGAAGATGTCTTCTGCTTTAAATTTGACTTTGTTATTTTAAGGATCGGCTTTATAAGTGATTAAATGTAAGTATACTAAAGGGACAGGAAAGACAGAGATGTGTCCACAGCATGGGAGCCAATGGAAGTCACTTAATCCTGGAGACCCTAATCCCTGGTGGTGTCCCAGTGACCACGTCTCTGGGTCCCAAATAAGGGGCATTTCTTACCGCCTCAAAGAACATCTTCAGGAAGTTGATCTCATCCATCAGTGCATCGACCTTGGCCTCTAGCTCCACCTTGCTCATGTAGGCGGCGTCCACGTCCTAGAGAAACAGGGATGGTTGGCACTGCACCCAGCTTCCACCCTGACTTAAATGAACGACATCTTAAGAGAGCATAGCCACGAGCGACAGGTTTTCGACCCACGCACCTTCTTCAGCATCACAAACTCATTCTCAGCGGTGGTCCGCTTGTTGATTTCGTCTTCATACCTGGGGAGGGAAAGGGATGGGAAGTGCTTATCAGGAGATGAGGGAAACGTGAGGCCTGGGGTCTTTATTGCATAAAGCCGACTGGGAGCCTGCTTTTCCTCTGGGCAGGGGCCTCTCACATCATACAGGCAGAGAGGGAGGGGGCACTGGCAGTGCCAGCGCCTGGGCAAGGCCCTCCCTCATTAGAATACCATTTCCTCTTTAACTGCCCTGTGATGGCTATAACACCTGTGTGTACACCAGGTTGCTTCAAGGATATGCCTGTAGAAAAGCTGTGCTATTTCTCTGCAGCTCCACACCTAGTCATTTTCTGAAGTCCTTTTTTCCAGCTCACAACATTTTTAAAATAAATAGCAAACCAAAAACTAGCAGCCCAGCTGCTGGTTCATAAGGACGAAAGCAGCTATTTGAGCACCAAGCTGCATTATGCCATCAGTTCCTGCTTTGGGGGGAAGCCATCAAAAAGCCCATGCTGTGTACTTTGAGGGTGCCAGGGAAGAAGGCCCCCAGAAGCAAGGGTTACACTGCTGCTCTTTTGCCAGCTGGCACCAAGGGGCCAAGCTTGTCACTCCAGCTGGTCGAGTGCCTTGCAGCGTGGCTGAGATTGGGGCTGGAACTTTCTAAACATGGATCTGGATTTTATTTTAGTTTTTTGGGTGTCCCTGGAAGGCATCAGCGTCTAGGCCATGGGGGAGGCATGAGCAGTAGTCTGTTTAGGAAGCATATCTGGTTCAAGAAGACATCACCCGCCCCTGCCACCACTCCACTGCCACTCACTTGTTCTTGAAGTCCTCTACCAGGTCCTGCATGTTCCTCAGCTCTGAGTCCAGACGGCCTCTCTCCCCCAGAACACTGTCGAGCTGCCTCCTGAGGTTGCTGATGTACTGCTCGAACAGGGGCTCCAGGTTCTGCCGCACGGTCTTGGTGCCCTGCTCCTGCAGCAGGGTCCACTTGGTGTCCAGGACCTTGTTCTGCTGCTCCAGGAACCGTACCTGGAGGGGACAGGGTTTGAAGATAAAGAATCATGGATTTCATGTTTCAATGATCAATCACAGATTTTCTCCCATCTCAGGCTGTCCCCCGAAATCTTTCCGACACGCAGTGCCTGGTCGTGGGCCCTGGGAGGGGAGATCCAGAGCAAAGCACCTAATCTTGCTCTTCTGGGGAGCTGGGGCACTTATTTAGGGCACAGATAACACTGGGCGCAGCTGGGCCGAGAATGGCCCCAGGCAGTGGTGGCTGCTACTGCCCAATGAAGTCACACATCTTTCTCTGCAAACAGCCTCGTTACATGAAGCACAGAATTCATCTTTGTCCTACAGTTGTCAGCAACCCTTACTGGGTAATCTCTGAAGGGGAAAAACTAAGACCCTCTCTTCCCAGCTCTCAGTCTACTTAAGAAAGCGGCCACAGATCCAGGACACAGAAACCAATAGAGACACATAACCACGAACTCATATGAAGGTTCTTGGCACCAAGTCAGAAAAGCCCCCTCTTCCTCGGGCATTGATTCCACACTCATCCTGGTTTCTCACAAAGGATCCCGGCTCACCTTGTCGATGAAGGAGGCGAACTTGTTGTTGAGGGTCTTGATCTGCTCGCGCTCCTCAGTGCGCACGCGCTGGATGGTGGGGTCGATTTGCAGGTTGAGGGGAGTCAGGAGACTCTGGTTGATGGTGACCTCTTGGATGCCTCCAGGAGGGCACACGGGGAAGCCAGCGCCCCCAAAGCCGCCTCCAAGGCCAGCACCTCCAAAGCCAGCACCTCCACCGAGCCCAAAGCCACCACCAGCTCCGCTGCCAAAACCAAATGCATACCCACCTCCACCACTGAAGCCATAGCCACCTCCAGCACCGGGACCAAATCGGTTCCTGAAGCCACCAGCGCTGATGGAGATCCTCTTGGAGCCCCCGAGGTTGTAGAGGCTCCGGCTGCCATAGCCGCCCGCTCCACCGGCCCCCGCAAGGCTCATCCTGCCAAAGCCACCGCCGCCACCCCCGACCCGGGACACGGAGGTGAAACTGGTGCGGGACACGGATGGGGTGATGGCTGAGGCGGCACTGAAGCTGCGGCTGCCCCCACTCCGGAAAGACACACTCGACTGGCGAGACATGATGGCTTGCTTGTTCCTGGTGGAACCAGAGGACCGGGCACGAGACGCTGGGAGTTGCTGGAGAGAAGAGAGCTGAGCAGGACGCAGAAAGTGGCTCTGTGACCCGGGAACGGCAGTCCCCCTTTTATCCTCTCGAACAGGGTTGGGAGGGAGAGTTGTCGAGCTGTGACTGATGAAGTGGGCTGGGCATGCCCGGGGGGCAGCTGTGAGCTCACCGTCACACCTGCACGGTGTTGGGGGGGGGGGGTGTGGGGTGCACACGCTCTCTTCCTGGCAGGCCCTGCTCAGGAATAACCTTGCCTTGCAGCACTGATGTCTTGGCAGCAAGTCGGCCCTGTTTCCAGCCAGTCTCACTTCCCCACGGGCGCCCGGGGGTGTGCACAGCCCGAGAAGGGTGCCAGGGAGCAAGGGGGCCTTTGCTCGGTGTCCCGAGGGATTCTTGCAGGACCAAGGACATGGTCAAATATCCCTGCACAGTGTACACTGTCCCCAGCTGGGGGACAAAGCGAGTCCCCTCGGCAGTGATCTCCCCTCCTCACTCTTCTACACGGAAGGCCGCTGCAGGGATTTTCGGCACCTGGAAGGCCGCTGTGCCCTCGTCCCCAGCCGTGTCCTGAGCCCAGGGGAAGTCCTCCTGCAAGGTTCAGGCCGGAAAGGCTCCTCAGGCGCCCAGGCCCAGAAACGGAGACCGTGGGGGCTGTGGGCCGCGGGCGTGGGGCCGCCTTGCTCTCCCGGGGGCAGGCCGGGCCCTCCGCAGCTCCTCCTCACTCCGCATGTCCCCTGCCCTTCCGCCTGGGCAGGACCAACGCCAGGGCTCCCTGGGGTCCCTCACACAAGTCCTGAGACTGCCCTCGGGGGGAGCTGCTCGCCCGCTGCCCGGGCCCCCAGGTGTGTTCCAGCAAGCCCTTGGTTGTTCCACGAGGCAAGAAATGAGTCACTGTATGTGTTGCTACAGGCTGAGGGCCGCCACAAACACATACCTGCAGGAGCTTCTAATCTCACCAGGAACGTGTTGGGAATCCATCGGCCTGTTATAACGGAGAGCCGCCCGGCTCCAGGCAGCGGGGACTGCTGTGCTTTCTCTGGGCTCTGGCCCAAAGTCTCCCTGGGGGCCGGCGGAGTGGGAGATGGAACCCTAGGTCTGTGGGTTGTCCTGACAGCGAGACTAGAGAGAGTAGGTTTGGGCAACCAGACAGCTGGCACAACAGTCTGCCCCAGTTGCTTTAGAGAGGGCCCCTATAAGACCCTGTGCAAAGCTTGTCCAGGTGGGCTGTGGCATCTGGTGGAAGACGGGGGGTCGGATTAAGCTTTGGAGAGTGTCTGCTCAAACCGCACCCTCTTTTCGGCTGCAGATCTGAATGGGGCAACCTTTTTACCTCTCCCAAACAGAAGCGGAGCTCTCAGGCAGCAATGGGGCTGGATGTAGGAGTGGGGTGAGGGTGGCCTCAAAGCCTAGGGGCTCAGGGGCTGTGTTCTCAAGAATAAAGGAGTGAGGACATAGCCTGAGCTCTGAGATCTCTTGTCAGGGCCTGTCCTTTGCCACAAGGAAGCCACAAGTGTGGGAAAATGACTCTGAGCAGCAGAGGCTCAGCAGAAATGTGATTGCTCACCAGAGGCTGTGATGAGAAAGCAGTGGACAGGTAAACCCAGACAACCAGATCGATGGCCAGGGCAGGCCTTGCAGGTCTTGGGCAATGGAGTTTGGGTTGCCTCCCTGCCTGGAAGATTCCCGAGACTCTCAGAGATGGATTTTACTGAGTTCTTCAATTTCACATTTTGTTGTCTCTCAGGGGACAGATGTGTCCCTGGGGGTCTGGACACATACTGGGGGGCCCTTAGCCCCTGGCAGAACACATCTGAGCGGCAAGCAGGTATCTGG
This sequence comes from Lyroderma lyra, assembly GCA_004026885.1. NCBI lineage: Eukaryota > Metazoa > Chordata > Mammalia > Chiroptera > Megadermatidae > Lyroderma > Lyroderma lyra. Next base: position 46,176 of record PVJL010008217.1, on the reverse strand, counting down.
GGACTCCTAGCACTAGTTCCCTGTCTCCACTGCAAGCTCACCATCGGGGTACGTCCCCTGCAATGCACATCCTGGGGATAGTCTGCACTGCCCCTGTGAGCTCTGCCCTTCCTGGGACACTAGGACATTCTTTTCACCCCATCCCTCCTCCTCCTAGCCATGCTGTGGAAGGAGAAGGACTTGGTGGAACAGGAATGCATTCTGGCCAGTCTGAGAATCACTGGAATGTGCCCAGCTCAGATTTAGATTCCAGGGACCGAAGTTGTGTGGGTGGGAAGGTAACTGTGGCAGGGACTGTGTGGACGCCTGGCACGGCTGGGGGCGGGGAGCGGCGCTCTTCTGTCCAGCGTTGTGGGAACCTCCCCCCAGCAGGCAGGGCAACCCCTCCCACAGTGCAAGACTTGGGAAGCTATAAACAATGGAGCCAGGCACCAGCACCCCCACAATGTAGGAGTGGCCCACCCTGGCCTGGAATTGCACTGTGGCAGGAAGAGAGGGGTTACACGGGGCTCCCTGAGGTTTGCTGTCACGTACCCACCGAGACTTGGCAGGACACGCTACTTACTTAGCCAGACATCGTTTTTCCCATCAGCAAAAGATGAGTGCAGGACTAAGTGAGCTGTAATGGGGGCCCTGCAGAGGGGGGACAAGGATGACTGTCCTGGCCTCCCTCACAGAGGTGTGCAGGCCGGAGAATGTGGGCAGCGTTCCTAAATGCACCTTCCAGACCAGGTGGGCAGCAGACTGGTCCGGGCGTCCATGGGGTGAGGGCTAGGCAAACCCTTGCAGTACCAACCCAGGGCTCCTTCCTCGGAGCCCCCACCACAACCTGAATGCCTTTCATAGACGAGATGTGCAACAGAATATAGTTGATGACACGCATATTTAATAGAAGATGGTTCTGCACGTGTCCTCTGAGTCTCAGCAGAAGGTCCACTCCCTGAGGTTTGAGAACACATCTGACTCAACTTCGGCTGCACACTCAGCCCAGCCTTGCACACCGGGGGTGGTCAGCAAACTTTCTGAATTGAATTGACAGGGAAAAAGGTTGTCTCCCTCACTCCATCCCCAAATGTGAGGGGAAGGAGTATGTGAGGGCCTCACCAGCCCCATGCTTCCCACCTGCTTCTGTCCCTCGGTCTATGTCCAGAAGGCAGATCTCTTGTCCCCTTCAGCCTGGGCACCCTCTGAGGACAGCTTTTATGACTCCCCATTCCTTGGACTTCCCTCCACTCCTCTCCCCTAGCCCCTCACCCTGCGAGCACTCTGTTTGCACTTGAGCCCACCAGTAGCCCCATGTCTTGGCCCAGCCGCCATGTCCCCCTTGGGGAGTGAGAGAAAGACCTTCTGCAAACCTTCTATCCCATGCGTGTTCGTAAAAAGTGGGGAGCGGTAGCTGAGGCGTGACTCACTTATTGACTGGGCAATGGTTGGCAGCCTTATCTGTGAGCCCAGAGCCAGATTCAGCAGGATGGGGAAAGGCGGGGAAACAACACCAGCCCCAGCAACTCTTCACAAACCTTACCCTCAGGGAGGGGTGGGGGCAAGAATTCTGCCTCCAATGGAGCCAGCAGGAATTCTGCCCACACCCCAGCTCAGGGTCTCAGCTTTGATCTTAGCTGGATTCTCAGGATGGCAGGGCATAGGGGAGATGGGCCCCCTGTGGGCTGGGGAGCTGGATACCACAACTCTCCATCCTGTGGCTGAGGCTTCCCACCAGCCTCTCTGGAGCTTTCAGACCCTAGGTCTGCAAAGAGGCCTGGATAGAAAGATGAATGTCCCCAGTAAGACCACCTCCCTGCCCTGACTTGGGTGGGCTTTCAAGGTGGCACTCTGCTGCCATTATCTGGGTCATGGACCCTTGGAGTTGAGTATTCCTGTGCAAGGATCTCACGCAAATTATGGGTCACAACTTAGGTTCAAAAGCTCATGCACCCACCTAATCCAGCTCCTGAACTGTGGGCACCCTGGACACACAGCCCAGCCTCTCACCACAGTCTCCCAGCCTGGTGCTAGGAGATAAGCTGTGTGCATGGGCAGAAGGGAAGAGGCCTGGGCTCATCAGGAGAGGCCATGCGAGCTGGAATTTTAATTTGGAGCTGGCTGGGGTTGGGCAGGAAGGGTGGGGCAGACATGCAGGGGGCTGTGGGGAGCAGTCTTGGCCCCTACCCCTCAGATTTAGCAGGCGATTGGCACTTGTGGGGCGATACTGCTGAGCAGAGCTCTCAGCCTCGCTCCAGCAGGTCCCTGCAAGTCTGGGGAATGTTCTTCCCTCCTTTGAAGAGGTTTTGCCAATGGCATACCAAAGTCTTCGAAAATCCCCCTCGGTTGATTGAAACGACGGGCTGGAAATCAACAAATAACTTAATGAGGCGGACTAAAAAGAGGAAACACGGCAGAAACCTCTGTGTTTTGCTTTCTCATGGAGGGTGGTTTTCATTTTCTAATCACACCACTTGGCCGGCTGCGTCCTGCAAGCTCTGCATCTCTACATCTAAAACTATGAATAAGCAAACGAGGATTTTGACCATTTTGTGGGCATTTGCCGTGGTCCTTCCCTGTGGGTGTGAGTGTGCATGCTGCTCTGGGAATTTGCAGCCTTTCCCTCAGTGGAGGGGCAGAGACACGGTCCGTTTGTACCAGGCTCCCATCCTTAAGGTTACAGGCATGTGTTTGCATTCTTCACCTGCCCTCGTGCCTTTCCTCCTGCCCCTTCCTTCCTCCTCCCGCCACAGGACCTACAACTAGGAGTGGGGAGACGTCGGAGACCGGAGCTGCCCTCTCGGACTTTCTGCTTGGTGCATCTTATCCTCGCCCCGAGGAGCTCGGGCAAGGCCCAGGGGACACAGGCTGGTTCCCACCTGGCTTTCTCATTGGCTTTGGGCGAGCTCCAATCGCATGGGATGAGTCAGTGCAGACCGTGATGATTCGATAGGGAAGAAAAGAACCAACTGCACGGAGGCGGGAATGTTACCTGTCACAGGGCCAGCCAGCCTCAGGGGACACACTTGGAGTTAGGACGATCCTGGAGGCAAATGGACACCTCCCTGGTCCAGCCGCCCCCCCTCCACACCCCACCTCTGTCTTCACATCCCACAGGCACATAGAGTGCTGGCCTTGCTCACTGACCTCTGGGACCGACAGTCACTGCTGAGGGCTTGTCAAAGCAGGTTAGCATTTCCCAAGAGAGATCCCGGGTCAAAGGCAACTTAGAAAAGAGCATGGAAACATCTGTACCAATTATTTCATCATTTCTTCATTCAACATGTGTGTTTTAAGTAATTATGGGGTACCCTGCTTTAGGCCACCACAGTGAGAGTGTAGCAGTGAGTGAAAGCGACAAGCTTGTGGGGGCTATGAGCACAGGGCTGGGTCTCCTCCCCGATCTCCTTGCCAGGCCCGGGACACTTGCCTGGTGACAGAGGTGGCCATGCAAAGGCTGGGTTAGGGAATCCTCCCTAACTTGGTCTCAGGAAAAACTCAGCTCCCACAAGCCATCCAAGGCAAACCTTGACTGCTTTCCTGACTTCTCTTCCTCCCCACCACCTGCCAGCCATGTCCAGTGTCCCTCAGCGACTCATTCATAGAGGAGGAGAGGCTGAGTTCAGAGAGGTCAAGACCTAATCCCAGAGCCAGCACTAGGTCTGGTCCTATTGTGCATGCCATGTATAGCCCCGCACTGCCTCACCTGGGCCTCTGCGAGAGCCATCCATGCCCCGTTCCAAGGCTGCATGCATTGATGACCTTCGGAGGACCATGACCAAGGCCAGGGGGGAAGAAGGCCTATGTGTATTGAGGGGGCTGATGAACGGCTGTCATGGGTGATGTGGTTTTACTGCCCCCGCCCCTCCCTGCCAAGAGCCCTGAGAACTTCTGGCGTTGATCTGGGCCTTTCCAGGGTGGAGACTAGCCTCTGAGCCAAGGTTAGCACCAAGGCCCTTTCCCCCAAGGTGCTTGCCCAGTCCCACCAGGCTGTGGGTGCTGACCACAGATAGGAAGACAAATGCGTGATGGAAACCCCTTTCTGTCCTGCCCCTCTCCCCACCCACTGCTCCCACCGACTGGTAAAGGGAGTGAGAATTCACACACAACTCCATTTGCATGTGTTTGGAACCCCACCGTCAAATCCATGGCCTCTGAAACAGTTTTCAAGGATTACCATCCTCACCCCTCATTCCACGCACCAGTTCCTGGGCTCCCACGGTCGGTCAGTCTCAGCTCCACTCTCCAGCCAGAGCAATCTGTCCCCACACCCAACTCAGGGCTGACCCACTCCCTGCTTTCACGCGAAGAGGGGCAGTTATTCTGAGTGAGGTTCGCTCTCTCTCTGTTTTGGCTTCCCTGCCACAAAATGTGAGGTGAAGACCTCCATGCATGTTCAAGCAGATTCTTCCAAATGGGCAACTGCTGGATGGGGTACCTGTCTGAAACTGCATCTTCTGCAATCCCAAAACAGTTCAAAGCATAGCATGGGTCAGTGCCCAGGATGTTCTTAGTGCCACACTTACACAGCCCTAACTGTGTGCCAGGCATGCTTCTGGGTGCACCGGCTCACTTAATCCTTACAACCTGATGAGCTAGGCCTATTAGTATCCCTATTTTATAGACGAGGAAACTGGGCCCCTAAAAGTTTAAGTAGCTGGTAAGCGACAGAGCCTAGATATGAACCCAGGAATGTATGGCCCCAAAAGCCCTAGTCTTCACCATTGTTGACATTCAAGTTGTTGACCCAAGACCCTGACCTGACCTTGAAGAGAAGGACTTCAGCAGTGGCTCTGGTCTCCAGCCAGCCTACGAGGGAAGCAAACATGGAAGACCTTAGATACCCGTCAGCAGTCAGTGTGTCTCAGCATCTTCCAGCAACCCTGAGGGAGAGGAAGCTCTATCCTTGAGTGGAGATTGGGGGATAGATCTTGGGAAGACCTCTTTCCTCTCTGGACTGTCAGAACCCATGGACTCTGGAGCAAGACTCCAGTAGACTGGGGTCATCCTCTACAACGTTCCTGGGAGTGAAGCTTGGGGATCACCTATTGCCACACCTCTCCCTACTTCCCTGACACCAGACACAGGCAAAGGCTCGGATGTCATTGGGGCAGCATCTTCTAGATGGCCCGAGTAGTGTCTAACCACGGCTTCCCCAACACCTCCTCTGTGGTCCGGAGTCTTGGTACAGCCTTCAGCTTTTCTCATCTCTCCCAATGTCGAAACTCCCTATGGCCAAGACACCAGACGGGGTCCCACAGAACTTTGCTCTGGGTGAGCAAAGGCCACAAACAGGAGAGGATGAAATGGGATGACCCAACCTGAGGGTTATTGGGCATTTTTGATCTTTTGGGATGGGCCAGGCTACCTCACAGGGATTAGGCCAACTCTTTGCATGAGAAATTAATCCCATTTCATTCAGATATGCAGCCTCATTTCTTTTGGTGATATTGAGCCTGATTTCCTCCAGCCCCCTTTGGAAATGAATGGCTATTGGAGTGCTTACTGTGTGCCTGACATTGTGCTAAGATTTAACACACATTGTCTTACTACTCACATTATCCAATGATCATAAGGCACTATTATCCCTGTTTTCTGAAGCTCAGAAAGGAAACGTGCCTTATCTAAGGTCACACAGCTAAGAAGTGTTGAACCGGAGATTTGACCCCAGGTCTGGCTGTTCCTAGAACCAATAGTCTCAACCAGCATGCAAGTGCTGGAGCCCAGGGGATCTTGAGGCACTCAGTACCCTGACAATCTCCACAAGCAGCCAAAGCCTCCTCAACTCAACAACTACCTAAATAGAAATGTGTGCTCCTCTGCAAATCAGCTTTGAGACAGGTCTACCATTTCATCATCTCTTTCTAACTAGATCACAGCCTCTAAACCTCAAGCCCTACCCATGAAGAAATTCTGGAGGCACCGCTGGGGCCATGAACACCACAGTAACCCCGTAAGACAGCACTTTGCAACTCTGGATCTCTGAGGCCCAAGTATTCTCCACTTAGCCATCAGCCTTCCCAGACAGGGTACGTGCCAAGGAATAAACAAAAGCTCCATTCATGATGACCCTCCTCCCATCCACACCATGCCCTGCTTCTTTCCATAAGGGCCTAGGACTCCCAACCGGTTCCTGAGTCTGCCCCAAGGGATTGTCCCACCCATCCAGGGAGACACTCAGTGGCTATCCATGTCTCACAGCCAGAATGACAGACCTACCCAGGCTCTTGGGCAGTCTCCAGTCACCAGCTGACCTGGACATCCCTGAGGGATAGGCCCCCTCAGTCTGGCACCACCCATGGCCTCCTGCGGGTTGGCACGCTGCCCTCAGCAGAGAACAATAACGTGCTGTGGTCTGCAAGACCTCAGACATAACATGGCTCCATTGTTCTGAGCCTGGAAAATGATCTCACACTAACCTTGATAAGCGAGGTTATCCCCACGTCCTTCCATGAAGCACGGCCTGCCTTTGCCCAAGAACTCACGGGAGCTGCCTATTAGCCTTACACATGCCTCCTCATTCCCCTGGGTCTCCCTTCTTCCCCATCCCTTCCACTATCTATGGCAGCAGAATAATGGCCCCAAAGAGGCTCACACCCTAATCCCCAGGACCTGTGAATATGTTTTGCTACAAGGCAAAGGGGAATGAAGGCTGCAGAAGGATTTAAGGTTGCTAATCAGCAGACCTTAAAATAGGGAAATTATCCTAGGTTATCTAGATGGATCCAATGTGATCCCAAGGATTCTTAAATGTGGAATAGCTCGGCATGTTGCCATGTGAGAACTTGACCACTTTGAAGAAGGGAGGACAGGTGCCCTAAGCTAAGGAATGGGGACAGCCTGTGGAGGCTGGAAAAGGCCAGGAAAGGGATTCTTCCCTAGAGCTTCCAAGAAATGCCTTAATTTTAGCTCGGTGACACTCATTTCAAATGCCAATCCTCACATCTCTGAGACACTAAATTGGGGTTTTTGGTAATTTGTTACAACAAGAAATAGACACACCATCTCTCTCCAGAGTCCGCTTTGGCTGGTGGAATCTACTCTGTATCCTCCACACCCAGGCTACCTTCTCCCAATCTCAAGATATCTTCCCTCCCTCCTCCCTACCCAGCCCTACCTGCCGGCCCCTCCTTCTTCCCAAATTCTGCTCCTCACAACTCCCCCCAAAGCTGCCCACTGCAGAGGTCACCTTTCATCTTGTTTATCAGCCCATTCCACATGTTGTCCCTGGACTAGGTCCATGGAACAAGAGTAAACAGGCTACACTCACCATCTGGGGAGCCCCTGCTGGATGCATGTTTTCCTGCCTCGGGGCATGTGTGCATTCTGGGCTTCTGTCTTCTGCTCTAAGTTGCAGACTGTTCACTCTAGTTTGGGCCCCTGAGCCCACCTTCCTCAGTACTGATGTTTCCCTCCCGACCCCTCCACACTCCCTTGCCCCATGGCTTAGCAGGAGCAGTGTCCATTGTGAACTGACAGGTACAGGTAGGTGCTCACTTGTTGGCTGAAGGTAGGAAGAACTCAGGTTGGAACTCACACCCTTCCTTCAGTTACCATTTGGTGAGAATGAGTCATGAAGCCCATGCCTGCTCCACCCTGGGGTCTGGCCTCTTTGGGGTGGGTACAGGCTGAAGAGCACCCCACCTTGCTAGACTTCGTCCTGTTTATTTGAGAGGATTGGTCTCTCGGCCAATAAAGCTTGGTGGCTTTATTTCCTGGCCAGCTAACTTCATCTGTTGCTGCCTTTGTCCACCTTGGGTTCTGTCTCATCACCTGAGGCCAGCTACAAGGCTTCAAGCTGCTGAGGCCAAGAAAGGCAAGATGGCAGCTTGGAGGGAAGTGTCTCTGCCAGCTGGTGAAGAATGTGTCTGTCCTGAAACATGACACCACAATGAGTGTCTTCTGGCGGACTTTGGCCTGGTGGACAAATGCTGACGGCTCCTTGCCAGGAGGCAATAAAAGTCACCCCCACCCTTTCCCCAGGCAGCTCCCAGAGAGCTTACCCCAGACAGAATAGGCTCCATCCATCCTCTTCTTAGGTGACAAGAACAGAACCCTTTGTGTTAGAATTATGACAGAGGTTCTACTCCTTAAGAACAGGGACATGCCTAATGGGTTCGTCTCATAATGACCTCAGCTGGACACACAAGCTAGTGACAGCCCTTCACCTGAAAATAGCTTTGGGCTGCTCATGAATTCTGCCTCCTCCTCACCCTACACCCTCACGAGGATTCCCACAGCCTGTCACCTCTCCGCACCCCTCCATGGAAATGAGCACAGGTTACACTTTTCTCCCTGGCGGTGGATGGCCCCACACAGAAATGGAAGGAGCAGAGTAAATGATGTCTTGGGTTTGCTCCCTGAGGAAACCCATCCGACATAGGTGTTCCAACACCCAGACATTGGGTTCAGATTACCCAGTTGGGCCCACCTCAAGAGTCAGTTGAGCAGGCATCTCCAAAGGCCTCCGGCACCATCGATTACTTGCCTCGGTCAGGTACCAGGGTTCAGGTGGGGAGGCAGGTCTGCCACGCTCTTCATTCTGGTACACAGATCCAGGCGGTGGTAGTTTTCATGCACAAGGACCCTGAGACGTCTGAGGCAGGGTCTGAACCCACAGTCTCCTGGGGGCTGAGGGAAGGAGCACCTTCTCTCAGGTTTCAGAGTCTCATTCTCTCTGTTCTCATTCATTCTGCTTCCAGCAACCAGAATTGGTCTTCTACTGGATGGCTGAGCATGTCCCCTTGGGCATGTGGCTAGGCTCTGGGATCATGGGCCATGAGCCACCTGGTGCAGGTTGTCTCTCTTCTGCTTCCCTCATTGGAGGGTCACACTGCTAGGAGGAACCAGAGCGGGATCCCTTCTCCAGCCCTCCTGAGGGCAGTGATGGGAGCTCTCCTCTCCCCACACCAACCCATTTTCAGAGAGTTTTCAGTGGAAGAAAGTCCTTTCGTTGTGAGCTGAAATCAGCCTTCCTCCAATGGTCACTCCTCAGTCGTGGTTCTGCTCCGTGGCGTTACTCAGAACAGGATCCATTCCTCTTTCCCTCTGACAAATGTTTATGTTTGGGGACATTTCCAAAACCTGATTCCCCTCTGAGTCGGAGGACACTGACCCCCAGGGAAGATAACGTGGGTGTATCCCAAGCTGTGGGCACTGCAGCAGCTTGTCCCATCCTGCCCTTCTCACAGCAGCCCCTGAGCCAACCTCTCCAGCCAATGCCCCTTTGCCCCTCTCTAATATGTGCACAACTCCTTAAATAGTTCCCAAACTATTTAAGTGCCACCATCATGGTCTTGCCCATATCCATGAATCGTCTGTACTGTTATTTTCTCTAACATTTTTTCTTTACATTGGCTTGTGAGTTTACCTAAGAGACAACTTTGTTAACTACTGAATGACAGCGTTTCTAACACACGTTAATATAACACCAGGACTATACCACAGGCCGTGACACAGCCTGAAATGATTTTATGTGTCAGCAGTTCTAGTGTCTGCTTGGGAAGCGTGGCTGTGACACGTGTGCAGGGGTACGCTGTGTTCCGAGGTCCCTCCCTGCTCACTGTCCCCTTCCTCAGGCCTCTGCCAGACTCCTTCCTCACACGCCTCCCACGTCCTTTTTCCAGGGCCTGGGGAATAGCGATAGAGACCTCCCTTCTGTTTCCCGACTCCCCGAGCCCATTCTCCATGGGCCAGGGCTCACTCTCTGCCCCCAGGCCTCTCCTCCCACCAAATGGAACCCCCCTCTCCGTGGCACTTCGGAGGAGGCAGGGACAAGGGCAAAGGGCAACACCTCGGCTGCTTTCATCCTCAGAACATCCAGTTGTGCACCTGAACCAAGAAGCACACCTGACCCAGAGTCAGGGAGGTGGCAAGTCCATTTCTGTAATTATACCATTGAGTGTCTGGAAACCACAAACGAGCACTTAGAAAACCAAATTATAGTCCTTAGAAGGTGAGCGGGTGAGTGTAGCAAGCGGCAGTCAAAACAACTGGGGCTGTGGGCAGTTCCGCCCAGGTGCGTGTCGGGCCGAAGGGACTGCTGAGGTGCCCCACCCCACCCCACCTATCATAGGTAGTACCTTCCGAGAGATGCTGAGAACCACTCTCATTAACCTTGGGCAGGACCCAGGACAAATTCCTAAAAAGTTTCTCACCTTGAGGCATTTCTCCCCTCCTCAGTGCACAAGGCTCATGACCATGGCCACTTTGGCCACCCCCTAAGGACGGCCCTGACTATATGGGCCTTCAGGCCCCTGGGTGGCCTTGACCTTATCTGGCAGTCCTGCCCAGTCATACTTTGCCCTCCCAGACCCATATGGTTGGTCCCACACAGAGTCCCCAACTTCTCTGGAACGTTTCTCCCAACACCGATGTTTGAGATTTAGCTCCTGAAAACAGAGACACGCCCTGAAGCAGACACAAGAGGGCACGGTGACATTTTCCTCTCCTCCTCCAGCACACTTATACCCTCAGGACAGGGGAGAGTGTGGGCGCTGCTGGTCCCACCAAACTTCTGACTGGTGACCCTAAGTACATCTCAGTCTCTCTTGGCCCTAAGTTTCCTCATTTACATAGAGTTGCTGATGGAGTTGTTGATAAGGATTTAATAAGGAAATATTAAATTAAGAACTCAACCTGGCCCATGTTCTGGCACATGCAATGCCAGTGATAGCAGGCAACAGCTATTATCATTATTCCTACCTTCCAAGCTTCCCTCTGTACTGACTTCCCACTTCCTCGATGGGCTCCGCACTGCCGCCCCGCCAGCCCCATCCCCCTGCCCTTTGACACCCAGAGCTTGGCCTAGCTGCCTAGTTCTGCTCCAGCCTGTGTCCCGAGTATAGGTCCTGTATCCAGGATCACCCTTCTACACAAACCCAAAGGCCACTGCCTGGACCCCACCTCAGCAGGCTCTGGTGTGGCACCTTCCAGCTGCTCTCTCCCCACAGAGCGAGGAGTCTACAGGGCCACAAGGCAAGCACATCCCTTCTAGACCAGCTAAGATAACTAAGACCCTAGAATTCCTCCCCCAGTCCCCGCCCAGCCCCAGCCCACTTATTTTACTATTAAAACCTCTTGAAGTAATTTACATCTAGTGAATCCCTGTGATGGAAATACTATGCAATCACGTGCCATTGCACATCTCTTTGCAACTCTGTGATTAGTGACATCATGTTGGTAGCTTGCAATCGCCACTGTGGAAGCATTCATACCAAAGGAATCACCAAACATTGCAAATCAGATTTATTGTTTTGTTGATTTCGCAGAGCCTCACTCTCAGTCACGTTTGCCACTGGTCCCGTATGGCTATTGAGCACTTCAGGTGCAGGTAGTCCAAATTTAGATGTGTTGTAAATGTAAAATTCATGCTGGATTTTGAAGACTTAGCATGAAAAAGAACGTAAAATGCATCATTAGCAGGTTTTAGATTGCTGACATGTTGTTGAAATAATAATATTTGTATATATTGGCTTAAACATAATTTATTATTAGAATTAATTTCAGCTCTCTTTTTTAATGTGGCAATTAGGAAATTAAGAATTCCATGCGTGGCTTGCATTATACTTCTGCTGGACAAGCCTGGTCTAGGTTTAATTAATTGATGAAGAAAATGTTATGCAGATTTAACTAGCCATTACCCTGTGAACAGCCAAAAACACGGACAGCTTATCTTCCAATATTTAAAAACTATTACCCGATTTAGCAAAGAAGTCACTCACGTCACTGAGCAGTGAGTCCAGTTACGACACCCATCCTCACTGTTTGACTTCTGCGTGAGAGCGAAACGCCAGCGCTCTCCGTCGTCGGCAGTCGTAACCACAGGCTAGCTGCGAGGGCAGAAGCTTAGCAAAAATCAGCTGACAGCATCTGATGGCACTCAGTTGGCTTTACAGAGTTTATAATAAAGAGTAGTGTGTATTTTATTATTATTTATAAATTGTGGGATACATATCTTACATATTAGTAAAACTGACAATAAACTTATGTGCATGCCTATAAGTAGGTGTGTACACATGTATGTAAAGGTACTGTAGATAGCATTTCTTTCCGAGAGCTGGTTGCTAAGCATTTACAAGCACACCACTGTCTCCCACTTTCCTGCTACCCCAGGCCCTGAGCTTTGTGGCACTGATAGTCTGTCCCTCCCTGTCCTTCGCTTTCCACATCTGCAGAGCCTCAGAGATGTGACTAGAGGCCCCTCCGCCTCCTCCCTTTGTTCCACTCGGGGGCGTTTTTGTCATCGATTCTTTTCTCGCCCCTACTGGCTCACATCCCAGCTTCCAGACAGCAGCTCTGAGAAGTCAATCACGGTGCTACAAAAATTCCGCTCCCGGGCCTGACGCGGAGCCGGAGCCCGGCCTGCTCTGGCCCAGAGACCCTTGTGTCTAGAGGTCAGCTTTGGTGGTGACTGCTGGCATGCCTGACCCTGGGGATGTCAGGTGGTCATTCCCAGCTCCATCAAGTATAGGTCTGAAGCAAGACGGAGGGGTGACAGTTGCAGAGAGGGGTGTGGTCAGGTGAGTGGTGTTTTTGTTTGTTTGTTTTTGTTTTGTTTTGTTTTTTGTATGTGGGTAGTTCCCTGGCTGGGAATCGAACCCAGGCCGCAGCGCTGACAGTGCCAGCGACGAAGCCTTAAGCCACTACACCATCAGGGAACTCTGAGTGGTGTTTAGAGTGCAGGTGACACAGGTCTGTAGGTTTCTTGTACCCACCATCATCAGAAACACTGAGTCAGCTGGGCACAAATCACTTCTGGAACAGCAATTTCTGTCAAATAAAAACATTACAGTGTGTCCTCATCCACTTTGTTCACCGGATCTGGCACTGTGCGACTTCTGGCTCTTCCCCAAAGTCAAAATGACCACGAAAGGTAAACGTTCTGAATGGGTTCAGGACACTGAGGCAGCCACAACAGCACAACTAAAGCCACTCACGGAAGAGGACTTCCAGACCTGCTTCAGAAAGTGACAAGAACGATGGGGTACGTGTGTTCGAAGCAAGGGGGACTATTTTGAGGGTGGTTAATGGCAGTGTGTCTTTTACTGTAATAAAATTTTTAAAAATGTAAACATTCACCGTATTTTTTTTTATCACACCTTGTATACATGTCCGAAGCAAGGCATGGCTTTAGGAGATTACAGGGGTTTGGTTAAGAGAAAAATACAGGAGCAAACGCTCCACTACGTGGAGGAGAGACCGAGGAAATTGTGGGCTCTGAAGATCTGGGTTAGCTCCCTGGAAGAGGCAAAGTTTCAGAAACAGGGGCTCAAATACATCAGCAGGGGGGACCAGATGAAGGAAGGAGGTGACAAGCACTCTTGCTGCTGGGAAATCAAATTAGAAACAGAGTCTCCAGGGAACTAAAAATGACTGTTGGTTTCCTAGGTAGCTCTCATTGTCTCTAATAACAGTAATAACAATAATAGCAATAATAATAATCTCTAACGTTTATTATAGGCCTGGAATTTTATGTCTCAACCACAGCAGTGCTAGGAGGTAGTTATTATTACGCACATTTTTGCAGAAGGGGAATCAGACGCAGAGAGGGTCACGGACTTGCTGTAAGGCGCAGCCCCGCAGGCGGGCGTCCGGGCCCCGAGCCCGCGCCCCTCCCCCCACATTTTGGTATGTGGGTAGCTCCCTGACTGGGAATCGAACCCAGGCCACAGCGCTGACAGCGCCAACGCCGAAGCCTTAAGCCACTACACCATCAGGGAACTCCCCGATGATTTTCCAAACGCTGAGTAGCTACCTTGTGGTGTTGTTCTCATTGTTAGGGGAGGACACTGAGTTACAACGAGTTACCCAATAAATGCTGAGACAGGGACCCCAAAGCCGTTGCATTACTCTGGAGCTAATGGAGAAGCCTAAGTGCGGCTAACTTTATCTAATCTCAAGGACTGAGTTTACGCTGAGTGAGTGTCCTTCCTGCTGTTAAATTGTTCCCTTCCTTTATGAGGTGATGAAGGCGGTAGGTGGTAATTGTGGCCTTTTTTCCCTAATGTCCCATTTTAGCAAACTACAAGGCTGGCAGCTCTAGCCTCTGGCTTGAAGTCCGCGTTGATGTGGACCCCCGACATGCCACCCTGTTGGCTTGGAGCATGGGGCTTGCTCAGCCCTCACCGCACACCTCTCCTTGGTGCACCTATGCTGTGGAGAAGATACGAAGGGTGCTCCAAGTGGGGTGAACCTGCCTCTTACCACGTTGGGAAGATGCCCTCCATTACCCCTGGCCATGGGTGAAGGGGTCTCAGAGAGCCCTGGGCGTGGGTGGACCTGCCAGCTGAGGACATGCAGAGGGAGCACCCCCACTTTTCTATGTTCACATGGTGCGGTGTCCCCACCAACCCTCTATTTCAAACCTGCCTCAGCCTGCATGAGGCCCCTTTCCATGATGCTCCTCTTGCTTGACTGGGGGAAAAATCAACAGGAATCTTCCCACAACCCACCCCTGTCCCATCCATGCCTGGGGCAGTCAAAGCCATGATTCATCCACCTTTTATTTGTTTTGAGGATTTTTCCATGACAGCCTAGAGGCCCCTCTCTATTGCCTTGGCTAGATTCCAGGATCATCAAAGATCTATTCAAGCCAGGAAAAAAAAAAAAAAATTCCGGACCAAGTGGGGAGAGCTAATTCTTAGGAGATAAACATTTTCCACTTCTTGTAAATGAAAATAATCTTTGGATCATCTATGCTCCTGAATTACCTGTTTTGTGGCCTAGCCTTTAATTTTGGATGGCTTTTTCTCCCTCTTCCACTAGCACTGGCAGTTAACAGTGATTATATTTCAGACTAGAATGGGGGGAATGAGAAATAGCTAAGGCAGAGGAAGGAGGGACTTGGACTTGAAAAATATCTTCTCTCCTCAAGCTGGTATTGTGATAAGGCCACAGATGAATGAGGGGACATTAGAGAACTGGTCAGGCTACATGACCCAAGGATCTTCATTCCTGAGAAGGCCAAGGGATGAGTGAGGCAGATAAGAAACAGTCTTGATTGCTGGGCAAGATAAGGCATGTGTAACAGGGAGCCAAGGTCCTGTGTAGCTGGAGGGGTGGCAGTCAGACGCGAAGCAGAAGTTTTCTAAGGTCAGGTTGCGAGACATGAGGACTCTGGAGTCTCTTCAGAGGTTACTCACCAAAACCAAAGATTCCTCTATCAGGGATGGCAGCAAAGGTGGCAGGACTGACCACCACAACGATGTCTAGGGGAAAGACAGTGCCCAGAGAGCCCATGTGCATGGCCCAGGTCAACTCCTTCATGCTTCTCCAGAGTCTTCTAGGATTTCATTTTGATGCTTCTGCCCCCAGAGCTCAGCCAACTTCTCAAGATAATCTGCACTCCACCACCACCACCACCACCACCACCACCAGTCTGCTTCAGCCCCATTTCCTCCAAAAAGACCCCTAACCCCACACTGGCTCCACTCCCCCACCATCACCACCACCACCACCTCCTCAAATCCTCCTTCCTCATCCTCTCCTGGTCCTGCTGCCCTGGCACAGGAGACAGGGCTTCAAGGAGAGCTTGATCTTGGTGCTGCCTTAATCCCCTCACCCTTGAGGGGATTGGCTTCTATGACTGACAGGTGACAACAGGGCCACAGCTTCTGCCCGTTGTGCATGGTAGGGAAATTTGAGATGGGTTCCATGGCAACCAGGAGGGGAAAAGGGAGCCTAGCCCAGTGCCTAGGACTCAGAGACACAGGCTTCAGATGACAGAATGCGATGGGGGGAAGTTCCAACAGATGATGGGCAGAGAGCCCACAGGGTGTCATGGCAGGGTGGAAAGGCACAGTAGCTGAGTGGGCAGGGCCAGATAGTTCCCATACTAGGAAGCAGGGTTGCATGTAGAAAGAGTATGGGCTTTGGAGAGACAGACCTCACGGAATCCTGGCTCCTTGTACTGGCTCTGGGGCGCTGGATTTATCATGTTTTTGTTTTAGGATTAACAGAGGTGGTGCAGGTAACATGCCCAGCCCAGGGAGATTATAAACATTAGTGTTCAATCCCTCCCCTCAGACCCCATATGGTACGCCGGGCCTGGAGTGTAGGAGAAGGTCATGGAGATATAGAAAAGGAGCTGAGCCACGGTCAAGGCCAGGAGGCCTCAGCCCCCTCAATGGGAACCCCAGGTGTCATGTGGACCTACTGAAGCATAAGGTGCATTATAAGAAGATCCCCATAAGAGAGATGTGCAAATTAAAATTTAAAAAGCATCTAGTCAAACCATCCATGCAACTGTTGAGTCCCCAATTATGCCTATCAAGGGTCATTGGGTCTGTTCTTGAACACCTCTAATAATGGCGAGCGCCCGATCTCTTAAAGCAGTCCATTCCACCTTGAGTATGGTTTACTCCAGTCCCTCAGTGAAAGTTCCCCCGCGTCACCTTTGTCCTCGGCTTCCCCGCTTCCCTTCTCTTACTTCCACACAACCATGGCTCCAGGGACTCAGTGCATATAGGCAGCACCCCAGGAATGTAGCCCCATCCCAAATCCCATAGAAATGGACTCAGAGGCCAAGGGAGATCCCATTTCTGTGAATTTTCCTGCCTAGTTTTTATTAACCTTCCTGCCTGATGTCTCTTAAGCATGGCTGACATTTGTCCTGGGTTGGCAGAGGGCAGAGGGAGCCCAACCAGGGAGGACTGCAGAGCCCTTGGTGTCCCGGGACTTGGGCCTGGGCCTCCTGCCTCTGAACTGTGTGCTCCTGGGATTGCACCTCAAGACGATGCAGCTAGGTCCATGGACAGGAACATGGATGTGCCTGAGGCCTGGGCTTGCAGTTTGTCTCTCACACAAGGTGATGGAAAAGCTCAGCCTCAGGCCATCGGGCCAGCTCCCCTGACACAGCAGCGTGAGGAGCTCCCTGCCTTAAGGTGGCACTTCATGTGTCAGGGTGCACAGGAACAGGCCTTTGCCCTTTTGGCCCTCACGTTAGCTGGGCACAGGGATTCAGCAGGAACTGTTATAAGCAGTAACACACAAGTAACAATGGATTTGGAGTCAGAGGCCTGGGCCAGGCCCTATCATTGACCCTTTCTGAGGCTCCATTTCACCATAGGGGAGTGGGAATTGGGTGTGAGGCGCGCAGGCCCTGTGTGGTCCCGGGGGTGGGAGAGGTGGGAGAAGCTGAGCAGCAGAGGAGAGTCAGGCTGTGCAGGACTCAGAGGGCACCCAAAGGCCTTTGTCGTCCGGCGGGGAGACCAGGACTGTCTCCGCCATAACTCCCACTTCCGGGGTCATCCCAGGGACACTCCTGAGAAGCCGGTCTCCTGCACAGGCCTCTGTCTGGGCCTCCAGCTCCACCTCCCTACTGAAGGCCCCTCCACACCTTGAGCAGGAGGAAAGGCCATAGGCCTCATCCTTCCTACAGTGTGAACTTGAACTCCTTTCCTCTGACTTGGAAGTCTCCAGAGAAGGTGTTTCTCCCCTCAGCTCCTCCTGGGCTTCCAGGAACCAGGATGGCGTGGGAAGGAGCCAACTCACTGCCCGCGACCACCAGCTTCCCGGGCAGCTGTGCCCTGCCTCCCTTCTGTGCTGCCTACTCCCCCAGCTGCCTCGGCTCGGTCAGGCCCCACTTGCCCTCCCTCCTCCACCCCACCTGGTGCCATTGAATGCTATAAAATTGTTGGACTCTATCGGTGTCCAGAATCCCCTCTGCTCCTGCGGACATGACCTCCTCGCCCATGTTGGAGACCAGCGCCATCCTATCATGAGTGTGTTGGAAAGAGCATGGAGCCTGGCTCTGCCCCTAACAACCTAGGTGACCTCAGATGAGCCCCTGCCCCTGTCTGGATCTCAGTTCCTTCACTGGTGAGATAAATAGAGCAGCTGCTACTGTGCAGTAAGGGGGCCCCATACCAGGTCATCAGGGCCGTGTGAGGAGTCCAGGCGGCACCAGCCCACCTCCACAGTCACCCTGCAGGTGCACCCCTCCTGGAACCTGCCAGGTGGGAGGAGCAGGCAGGTGGCAGCACTGTCAAGGACAAGCTTCTGTCTAGACCCGTGAGCCCTGCACCCATACTCCACTCAGCACCCTAAAAGGCAGGCAATGGGCAGGGTGCCTTTGAGATGTTCTCCTGCTCAGGGAAGTTGCAGGGAGGCAGGTCATCTGATCCTCAGTGTTTTCATCTGTGAAATGGCAACAGCAGTGTCCCCTTGGCCCCAGTGTTATGCTCAGACAACAGGTATGAAGGTACTTGGTGAGCTGTAAAGCACAGCTGGGCACCAATGAGAGACGCAGCATGTGTCACCACTCCCTCCATGGTGGCCACGCAGGCACTGCAGACTGATCATGCCATTCTTCCCCTCTGGATATGTACACAACCACAGGACCCTCAAGGTCACACTGACCTAAGGTGGCACATTATGTAGTTCTCAGTCAGGACTCACTGGAATCCCTTCACTAACTTTCAAAAGACACCAGTAAGCCTTCTTTAATTGGTTTGGGGTGGGGGTTCAGATAACAGTATTTTTTCAAGTTCCCAGGTTATTTTTCAGCCTGTGTAACGAGGCAATGCTCTTGGCTAATCACAATCAAATGACCCCATACATGAATGCATATAACATAATGGCCACCCTACCTGCTAGTCCTACGTCCCTAAAGTCATCCTAAAGTCATCCACCAAGTCCTGCCTGGCCTGTAATTCACATCCAGCCCAGCCTTCTCACCCCTGGACCTGACATAACTCGGGTCCTGTCTCCTGCTTGAAGCTCCACGCCATCTCTAGCATCTTGATCTGTTGCTTGAGAAAATAAACTCAGAACCTGGGATAACTGTATCCACCTACGAGACCCCCATGAGCCCTGGGGTGCAAAGGCACACAGGAGGGTTCTTCACTTCCTCCCCAGTCCTCTGTGTCAGATTTCCAGCAGAGAAGCCCTGAGTGTGGAGTCCCCACGGGCTCTACACCTCCTGGATGCCCCCGGAAGAGGCCAGGTCTCTGAGCAGAAAAGAAAAGATTGAACAAACGCAGATACCTGCCTGCCAAGTTCCCCTCTTCCGTCTAGAAAAGACCCTGTTCTCCGAAAGAGGCCAGGGCCCCTGCGTGGAGCAGGACCCGTTCTGTCATTGATCACAAACGAGGCTGCACACGTACCCTTCCCATGGTTGTCCTTTCTTCTCTCCCAAACTCTGCTTCCCACTCGTGTCCCTGCAGCCCTTCTGCCCTGTCTGCTCTGAGAGCTGCTTCTGTTTCTGATGGACAGAGAAAATAACGGAGAAATACGGGCCGCGCAGGCGCTGCGCAGTGATGTGCTCTGTGTGTGCCGTGCTGGCTCATGCGAGCAGCTGAATGGAGGTCCATGTACACACCTTGACAACTCAGAGAGACCAAGCCATGAGATTGTGCTGTTTATTGAGGATGCAGTGGGAGGCCTTTAAGAAGAAAGAAGTGAACGGGCTTCCTCTTCTCTGCTTCTGAGTGCAGGAGAGTGAAGAAAGAGACCCTGAGTTGTGCTTGGTCCCACTCAGAAGGAGCACGCGTCTGAGCCGGGGTGGGGTGGGGGCGGGGCCTCTCTCGGTTGGTTGTCCTTCAGTTCTTTTCTTGAACAGAGAGCCAGCTCCTAGTGCCATCAGGAGCGAGGACAAATGTCCCAGTGTGAGAGCGGGCCTTGGTCTGAGATCCAAGGGCCAGACGGAGTAGTTAGCAGCTGAGCCAGAGGCTGGAGCCAGGGGCCGAGCTGATGGTGTGGTGGAGGGACTGCAGCCAAGGAGGTGGACGTCGGACGTGTGCAGGAAGGAATTTCACCAGGTGTGGCCGTCCACACCCATCCAGGCTCAGGAAGACAGAGGCTGGGACAACTGGGGTGGCCACAGCCAGAGTCTGAGGTACAAGTACAAGCGCAGGGTCAGCAGGGTGGGAGTGGGACTGACAGTGGGCTGGGGAGAGCACATGTGGGAGGCAGAGCCCCCGCTAAGGACACCGGGGTGGCAGGAGGGCCCTGCGCAGCCCCCTCTACCGACTGGCTTTCTTGGAGGGGACACTCAGGCTGGAAGCCTTCCCCAGGGTATCCTTGTAGTCACTGGCACTGCCCCGGCTCCGGCCCTCCCCACCGCGGACACTGCACACTCCAGAGATGCAGCTGCTGCTGTTGGCCACGTAGCCACCGCTGACCGAGCTGGGCCGGAAGCCATAGCCACTGCCACCGCCGGTGCTGCTGATGATGGCTGCAGAGGAAGAGCAGGTCAGCACCCCTCAGGGAGAGCCGGGGGCAATGGGTTGGGTGGGGGCTCCAGTCACAGCTGCCCCTACCCCCAGGTAAAAATATCCCTGGGACAACTTCCCCTGTGTTCTGCCCTTGGCTCTCTCAGTTTATACCCAATCTGGCTTATTCTTAACTCTCAGAGGCTCATCTTTTTGGTCCAGACACCAGTGTACCCACCTGTCATCCTGGACACCCACTCCCTGCCCTTCCTATTGGCCGTTTTTGTTAAACTTCCCGTTCTCCAACCTCTTCCTCCTGTTAGCTGTCCCACCATGGTGTCTTGTAGAAGCTCTGGTTTAGATCGCTTAGCCCCCCTGAGAAACCCAGAGATCCACCACTGTCATCCTGACCTCCCAGGCCCCCCATTCACCAATTCCTTCAGCCTCATCTGAGGTCCTAGCCCAGGTCTGATCACAACTGGCAAATGTGGTTCCCTGAGCCTCACACACTCCCATACTCATTTTCTTGCAACATGTCCTTTGTTTCTCCATCCTGGTGGTGACAGCCTTCTTGGCTGCCAGCCCCTGGGAACAGGGCGACAGCGTGATAAGGAGGAAGGAGCCCTAGGCTGGGGATCAGGAGGCCTGCTTGCTATCTGGCTCTGTGATCTCAAGCAAAGTTTTTCCCTCTCTGGTTCTTAGTTGCTCATCAACATGCACAGGATGTGACAAAAGCCCTTTCCAATCTGCAGATTCTACATTTTAGGTCCAAGAATACAAGTACTTACAGATGCTGACTGGGGAGGGAAATTCTCCTGACATCCTGTTAAAGAGAGAAATAAAATAAGGGCGTGCAATCATAGAACCCACAGTCTATTAAACTCAGAGCTAGTACCTCCAAAAGGCCTGATGTGGTTTTCTGAACCTAATTGGCACCAATGGAAATTCTAGGTCTTCTTTAGCATGAGGGGAGCCTGATTAGCTGAGGGACTCCTGAATCTTTGGGGTAACCAGGCAGCAACCCAAGTCAAACAGTATTTCATATGAGGTGCACATGTAGGGGTGGTTCACACAGTTCCCAAGGGTCAGGCTTTGGCACTGAGCCTTTCTGTCTCCTAAGAACATCGGGGAGGCCTGATGTCTACCCCGGGACATCTCCGACAAGCTCATCTTGTACTTGGACGGGTTAGGAAGATGAAACCAGAAGGCCTAACTTAGCAATGAGGTTCTTTTGGGGAGGGAGGTGTGCCTAGGTGTACCCAGAAAGACTGACAGGATTGAACGCGCTAATGCAGGTAGCACAGTGTCTGGTATGAAGTAAGTGCTCATGCCTGGGTAGGGATTACTAGTTACTCTTATTATCCCTCTCATCATGGTCCCTTCCCTCCCCAAGAACCCATGTTTCCTGGACTAGGACGTGTTAGGCTTTCTCCTCCGGTCCTCCCCAGCCCCGTGGGGCTTTGCTGCTAGAGCACGCCCCCCACCTGCACTCCTCGCCCTCCAGCAGCTTCCTGTAGGTGGCAATCTCCATGTCCAGGGCCAGCTTCAGGCTCATCAGCTCCTGGTACTCCCGCAGCATCCGGGCCAGCTCCTCCTTGCCCTGGTGCAGGGCGGCCTCCAGCTCGTCCAGCTTGGCCCGGGCGTCCTTCAGGGCGTTGTCCCCGCGCTGCTCGGCGTCGGCGATGGCCGTCTCCAGGTTAGAAGCCTAAAGGAGGAATTGGAGAAACTGGAAAACTGGAAAGGGTTGTCGGAGTCACTCCCATCCCAATCCCACTTATTCTTTGAGATTCCAGGTGGAGAGACCCACCTCCACCCGTCACCCCCCACACACATCAGCTTCTAGGCCGGGGCCCCTTCTGGCCCTGACGAGTCCTTCCTTTGCTTTGTCTCCATTTCCCGTGTTTAGGCATTGGTGGTGAGGACCAAATAGTGCAGCCCACCCCTCTGAGATCATGGCCGATTCAGCACGTCAGCTAATACAAAGACGTTCACTTGGCCACCGTGTGCCAGAGATAGAAAATGAGCACCAGTCACATTTCCCTTCTGCCCTTGAGTTGTTTCAAGTCTGGGAGTAGAGCCCGTTGGAATACAGCATTGCAGGTGCGGTGACAGTGACTCCCCAGGTGCAGGGACCACAGTGAGGGGCACAGGGAAGGAGATCCCCCAGGACCAACTCTTATTTCCCAAGTGCTTGTTTCTGCCCGGCACGACACTCAGCCTTTCTCCTCCTTTTATCTCCCTTAGCTCTGCTAGTCCTGACAACAGCCGGTGCCATGAGGACAAGTGACTGGCCCAGCGTCACAGAGCTCCTAAGCGTTAAGGCCCACGGGAGAGTGGAAAGAGCACTGGACTAAGAGTGGGGAGACCTTGCTTCAGATCACAGCTCTGCCGCTGGCCAGCTGTGTGACCCACCGAACCTCTCTGAGCCCATTTCATCATCTGTAACGATGGCTGACACGCGCCTCAGCGTCTTTGTGAGGATTCCATGTGGTAAAAGGTAGGACCTGCGGCTGTTGGCATTGCCTACGTGCATCTTGTCTCGGCACCCCCTGAGGCGGAGGCTGCAGCCCATCTTCCCGGGAGCGACTCTGAGGAAGGCCGTATTACATGTCCTCAGAAGGCGCTTTAACGGGTGCTCTCTGAGCCCACTTCTCCTCCATCATTTACTCAGCAGGTGTTTAGTAAGCTGCCACCAGGCCCCGAGGCACTGTGCTAGATGGTAGGGACAGGCTGGGGAATGAGGTGGCTGCTCCCTGCCTCCTTCCGGTCTGGTGGAAGAAGAGACAGGCAGGTGCAATGATAGAAGCACGGCAAGTACAGGAAAGGTGTGGGACAGAGGGGCCTAGCCCAGCCTGGGGGATGAGAGAAGGCTTCCTGGAGGAGGAGACTTCAAAGCAGAGGCCCTTGGGGTGAGGAGAAGCTGAGATGCCCCAGAGATGTCTGCTCTATGTGTCTGAGGAAGTGACCTCATTTGGCTCCTGTCCCCTCGTGGGCGGACATCTGGGAGGTTGACGTCCTTGGCCGACACATCCGCCCTGCAATCGTACCCACCCACCTCAGGCCACAGGCAACCAGCCCCCTCACCTGCTTCTTCACGTTCTCGATCTCCGAGCGGATCCTCTGGATGAGCCGGGTCAGCTCCGAGATCTCGTTCTTGGTGTTTTTGAGGTCATCCCCATGCCGGCCCGCTGCCAGCTGGAGCTCCTGGAACTAGGGACCCCGGAGCACAGAGCCATGGATGAGCATCCAAGCGTGTTGTGGGAGTTATGGGGGCAGGGAACACTGGACACTTGACTGGACATTTCCTCTGGCCTGGGAACAGTCGGGCCCAGCCCTCACACCTGCAGTCCGGCTCACCTTGGTCTGGTACAGGGTCTCGGCCTCGGCCTTGCTCTTCAGGGCGATCTCCTCGTACTGGGCGCGGACCTCATCGATGATGCTGTCCAGGTTCAGGTCCCGGTTGTTGTCCATGGACAGGATGACAGACATGTCGCTGATGTGGGAATGGATCTGAGTAATCTCCTGTAGGGGAAATAAGGGTGGTATCAGGACTCGACTATCGGAGGCCAAAAGCCTCCCTAAAGCAAGGGGAGCAAATCCTGGTGACCCCAACATTGAGGCTCCAACCCAAGGCTTTTGCTCGCTGGGCAGAGCAAATTCCCTCTGGACCCCAGATTCCCACCACCATGGAGCCAGGGCCTGGCCCACTTCCTTTCCACCCAGAAGATGGAGACTGAGGAGTCTCTCGAGGGTGAGATGGGAGATAAACGGCCGCCTGGGGGGCTTCCCTGAGAGCAAAGGCCTCGGTGCCTCTCCCAGCCTCCAGAATGCAGTTTCACCCAGCGGCTGCCCACAGAGCGGGGGAGCGGAGAGGCAGACTTACGGCTTCAAAGAGACACTTGAAGAACTTGATCTCCTGGTCCATGGAGTCCACCTTGGCCTGCAGCTCCACCTTATTGGCATAAGCTGCGTCCACATCCTGAAAGATGACCCAGCCATCCCCAGTCACTGCCCGTGCAGCCGAGGAGGCGACAGCCACCCCAGCCCGGGCGCCCCGCCCAGGGAAGCCGCTGCCCTCCTTTCTCACGGGGGCCGGCAGAAAAGGAGAGGAAGGTGCAAAAGGCCAGCCCTGCCTCCTCCTGCGACTCTGCCCCCCCAGCAGGAATGGGTACCCCTCGGAGGAAGAGAGGCCTAGCCAGGCTGCTGTCAGTCATCCCTGTGACGGCTGAGCAGGCCCCAGGGGCTGCGGGGGGCGCCCCTGGGCGTCGTCATTGTCACTGTGGACAAACCCCACCCACGTTAAACACTCAGGAAGGCCATCACCCTCCCTGCTATTTTTTATTCCCTTTTCGGGGTCGTTTTTCACCAGGGTTCCCTGCCTGTACCTCACGATTCCTGAATTGGCTCACTTGGTCTGAGAGGCCAGCGCACCGCGGGCTCAGCCTCTCCTGTCCCCAGGCCAGCCCCAGACCCAGGGCCTGCCTTCCCCCTCACCTTCTTGAGCAGCACGAACTCGTTCTCGGCAGCCGTCCGCCTGTTGATTTCGTCCTCGTACCTGTGGGGATGCCGGGGCTCGGTCGGTGGCCGGGTCTCACTGGGCCCCTCACTCGCCCAGGGAAGCCCTTGCGGGGGGAGGGGGGGCAGTGTGCTGGCCAGCGGGGCTGGGGAGTACTGGGCCAGCGGGGCCAGCCAGGCAAGGAAGCCTTCCTGGAGGAA
The DNA here is from genome assembly GCA_004026885.1 of Lyroderma lyra. Lineage (NCBI taxonomy): Eukaryota > Metazoa > Chordata > Mammalia > Chiroptera > Megadermatidae > Lyroderma > Lyroderma lyra. The sequence goes on along the minus strand of PVJL010008217.1, from coordinate 21,325 downwards.
GGGACGTCGTACCCAAGCTGGGAAAATGGAGATCGTTGAAGATTCAACTTTGGAAACGAGGAAAGAGCACGTAATCTCAGAGGAAGGAGGGAGCAAGCCCCTCCCTCCAAGTCGGAATGAAGCCTTGCAGAGCAATGGGAGCGGTTCCTGAGTTAGCGTTCACAGCAGTTCTGGGGGGTGGGGGGTCGGGGGGATGGCTTTAGGCCTCCTTTTACCAATGAGGACACAGAAGCTCAGGGAAACATGAATGATTGCCCAAGGTTTTTCTTACCCCAGAGCCAGAGATAATCCTCTGACTACTGTCCAACTAACTGGACATTTGTCCTAAGTGCCAGACCACAGGCTGGAAGGGCAGAGAGAGAGTTACAAAGTCTTGCTGCGGATTCTGCTTGGTATGATGAGGAATACTGCTCCCCACATCTGAAGTCTTTAAGCTGGGGTAGCTGCTGGGCCCTGAGGGGCCCACTTCTGCGGGATGAGCTCTGAGGGACTGGCTTGTTGTTGAGCTATAGGGGGCCCCCTCCCTGCCCACCTCTTCTTGTAGTCCTCCACCACGTCCCGCACGTTCCTCAGCTCCGAGTCCAGCCGCACCCTGTCCCCAGACAGTGTCTCCAGCTGCTTCCGCAGGGAGCTGATGTAGCCCTCGTACACGGGCTCCAGGTTGTTCTTGCAGCTGTTCAGGTCCAGCTGCTGCAGCAGCTCCCACTTGGTCTCCAGCACCTGGTTCTGCTGCTCCAGGAACCGGACCTGGAAGCCAAAGCCCAGAAACTGGTGAGCCCCCCCATGGAAATAGTCACAGGTGTCACTCACAGGGCACTATACCTGCATTTCTTCCTTTACCCCTCACAACAGTTACATAAGGGCTAATCGTTAACCATATTTAACAGAGAGGAAACTGAGGCACAGGTTTAGCCTCTCCCCCAGGTCTGACAGTTTAATAAGTGGTATAGCCCAGAACTGAACCCAGACGTGAGTCCCCATAACCCGTGCATGCAGTCACGCAGGACCCCCCATGGCAGGGCGGGGTGTGCCTGAAGGTGGCAGGACAGAGTCAGGCTGGGTCCGTCTTTGGGAAGGTTGACCACTTTGAAGAAGGGGTCTGCTGTTCCCTTCATAGCACAGCAAGCTCAGCGCGGCTCGGTGGGCCAAGAGCCTCAGCCATCCTAAATTCCTGCAAGGCCCCAGTCCCACGCTGCCCACGGCCTCTTCCTCCTCCCCTGGTCCTGCTCCTCAGAACACCTTCCCTAGAGCAAGCCTGGCACGCGGGTCGGGAATGGAGCTCCCCGTGGCACTGTGGCCTCCCCGGGCCACGAAAGTGACCAGAGGGTATATACCTGCACACACGTCTCCTGTCTGGTTGAGGTGGAGGGCACAGCTTTTGAATGTGACATCCCTTAATCTACATGAATGCAGCTGCTGTTTAAATAAGGTTGTGTTTCCTCAAATCAGAAACTCGGGGCGTCGGAAACCTGTGTGGGCTTCAGAGCTGGGGCGGGATTGGCCAGCAAACAGCTTGTCTCTGGCTGGCCAGTCAGCATTGGATTTGGCTTCATCGATCCTGACTTTTTAATGTATACCCACAGGGCTGAGCACTAACCACAGGGTAAACCCTACACGTAGGGTACCCCAGTGTCTGGCCCACACCCTGGGCACATCTGGATCGCTGAAGGATGTACCCACCTCTGCCGGCTGCCTGGGGTACGGGGCTGTACTCCTCTAGAGCCTGTAACGGTTTGGGAATGTCCAGGCCTTTGAGCTGTCTCCCCCTCATTCCAGTCAGACCACCTTCGTTCAAAGAGGTGACCATCTTCTTGTTCATCCTCCTTTGCATGTCTCTAGCCTTCGTCCTTTAATGGGGTTTGACCAGCCCAGCCAAAGCTCAGCCCACTCTCATCCCCCAGTCCCAAACCTCAGAATACCTGATCTTCCAGATGTGAAATGGCTTAGAGGAGTGAGAGGCCACAGAGATAGACAGTGCTGGACCCCGAGGTGAGCAGGGGCAGCAAGGAATCCTCCTCTTAGCAGGAGTCAAGAGTTGGCAGGGGGAGGAGGGTAATGGGGAGCTGGGGTCTGATGGATGCTGACCATTGGCTTTGTCCTGGGCTCACCTGTCCTTGGTGCCTGCCTGTCACAGAGCCAACAGAGCCCTGCAACCCCAGGCCTGGGTCTGGGGCAGGAGGCTGAGCGCCCAAAGTCACCTACCCTCCTCCCAGATGACCTTGGGCATGGCCTTCACCTCCATGCTGACTCATAAGATAATTTCTTATCAGGGCTTGTCTGATGGGGTGATCTCTTGAGGTCCCCTCCAGACCTTTGATTCCTCTCCTTCCCAACACCCTTCCCCTAAATCTCCTGAAATAAAACTGATAGTAACAATAACCACCACTGGGGAGTACTTAGCATATGTCAGGCACGTGCCAAGATCTTCACAAGCTTTTTCCTTTGTAAGCCTGACAACGACTCCCGAGAGGTTATCTTCCCCATTGTAGAGATAAGAAAACAGAGGCACAGACAGGACAAATAACCTTCCCCAAGCACAGGGCTGGCAAGCGAGGGGCCAGGGTAGAAGCCAGGTCTAACTTCAGAGTATCGTGGAGTCCCCCTCTCCACTGCACTCGTCTGCCTCTTGAGAGAGAGTCCTCAGCCAACCAAAGCAAATGCCCTTGGCAAAGCTCCTGGGGATGACCATGCACTGACGCTCCTGAGCCAGCGGTCAAATGACTAGGGGGTGAGATCAGCTGGCCAGGGCCCGGGGAGGACAGCTTCCCCGGTTCCTCTGGGGGAGAGTCGGTCACACTGGCTTTTCTGTGCACAGCCTGTGTGGTCCCAGGCTCAGCAACGGCACCAAGCTGACCCCAGAGAGTAAGAAGCAGGGCTCGTCCCTTGGAGCTCCTGCCACTAACCCTGATAAGCCTCTGTCAGTAGAGATGGACCTGCCTCTGTGTTCTCTAAGGCAGGACTACACAGGGAATCTCACACAAGGCACCCCGATGCTAGGTGGTACCTGCCTTGCCCACAGTAAGAGCCCCACCACGTCACCTCGATCCCCCTGGCTGTAACGAAAGCTCACATTCTGAAAAGAGGCAAGAAGCCTGTTCACAGGCTCCCCAAATCCTAGCAGACCCACCTTGTCGATGAAGGAGGCGAACTTGTTGTTCAGCGCCTTGATCTGCTCCCGCTCCTGGGCGCGCACTTTCTGGATCTCGGGGTCCAGCTCCACATTGAGGGGGGCCAGGAGGCTCTCATTGACGGTGACCTGATGGATGCCCCCTGGAGGGCACATGGTCGGGCACACAGGTCCTAGAGCCACGCTGCCAAACATGCTCCCAGCAAATCCGCTGGCCCGGCCCCGGCCAAACCCATAGCCTCCGCTCTTCCCGCTGCCACCGGCCACGTTGAAGGAGAGGCTCCGGGCGCCCCCCAGGCTGTAGAGACTCCGGCTGCCGAAGCCCCCGCCAAGCCCTCTGCCCCCTGCCCGGTAGGAGGACGAGCTGCCCCCTGAGAGCACGGCTGAGCAGCCGCTGAAGCCCGCCTTGGCCGCAGCTCCCGGCTTGCAGGTGAATTGGCGGCTCATGCTGCTGGTGGAGGTGAAACTCAGATGCAGGACGGACGAAGGCAAAATCCCACAGGGGTTCCACAGGTTGCTGTGAGGGCTCGCAGGTGCCCTCCCTTATATGTGCTTGGCACTGGGGCTCATGGATGGGCCGTCAAGAACTTAATTCGTGGGTTTGGCTTGCCTGGGAGCAAGAAGTCATTTTCTCTGTGCTGAGCTAGAGACCAAGCCCTCTCCACCTCTGAAACAACATGAAACCTTCAAAGTGCTGGGCTTGCAAGCTTTGCTCGTGTAATTTGGGTCTTATCTAATTAACCGGCTGTTAGAAGGTAATTTGCCCCCGGCGCAGCCTCTCCAGGGGGTGTCACTGGTCCCTCATCTCCCTATCGCAGCTCGCCTTCTCTGGGTTGTTGTGTCCTTGAAAGTCAGAGGTCTAGGAGAGGATGGACTGCTCTGGACAGAACAGGCCACTGGGTAGAGGATCTGGGGCTCCATCCAGAGCTGTGTCCTCCTCCTTCCAGGAAGCGGGCAGATCATTCAGGCATTCACCCCTCCCCGAGGCCTCCTGAGGCGCACCCCACTGAGGGCCTCTTCTCCCAACCCACAAAAGACAGTCGTTCTCTCTGCTGGGCTATTGGGAGTGGAGGGACCCTCTCCCCGGCATGGGACATGAGCAGCCCAGGCCAGAGCCACCCATGGACACGGGGGGCCGTGTGCCTCCACACTTCACCCGCCCCCCACCCCTACAATAAGCCAGGCCGTGGGATGAGCCAGGGACAGTCCATGTCCAGTCCTTCGAGCACTGGGCAGAAAGAGGAAGAGGGAGGGAAGATGGAGCTGGGGCAGGTGACTGAGAAATCCAGGGAGCTGACCGGAAGGAGGGATGCAGACAACAGAAAGAGGATCCCCCAGGGCCTGGGGGTTTCAAGGGAAAAATCCTGGGGGGAGGGTCTATCTCATTATTTCTGTTTTTCCTCTAATGTGTACCTGCTAGTCAGACTAGGGGCAACCTGTGGACAGGAACCATATGTTTAGATTTCAAATAAAGAAGCTGCTATCAAGGTGCTGTCCTGTTGCATCTCTCCAGACCCACGAGCACTAAGAACGCAGGCCGGCTGGGGCCCTCCCCAGGAGTGCAGGCCTCCCCAAGAGGGTGGCCCAGTGAGCATGGTGCCATCTGCTCCAAACCGTCCTGTGACCTCCCCTGCTCCAGACTCTGCTTGCTATCTCTCCATCCTGGATCCCTGGCTCTGGAGATGCATCCCAGTCCTTCCTCAACACTGTCATTGCTGCTGGGACTCCTGTTCCTCCCACGGCTGACATTGTCCCTGGACATGGCCCTTGCCCAAATATCCCTGCTGGGGTCCCATGGGTGATTCTTGGCTGGGTGTGGCCACAGGAGGGAGGAGAATTTGGAGCCCGGCCGGGGTGGGGTGGCCTCTGTCTCATTTTGTTTAAGGAGGTGACCTGGGATGCATTCCCTCCTCCTTCCCATCACCCCTCCTCACCCCTCCCCAACCCTCCCCCTGCCATTTCTGTCTTCACGGCTCTTACTGAAACCACCAGAATTTCTCTCTCCCTCCCTCCTCTCCACCTCCCATCCATCACTCCGTCTCTCTCCTTTGCTACCTCTTGTTCCATTGCTGCCCACCCTGCCCTCCTCTTGGGAGTCTTCCTAGGTCAGCATAGCCCGACTCGGAGCTCCCCTCATCTTCCTCAGCCCTCAGCATATCTTCGGCATGTGCTAGGATAGTGACTCTGAGAGCAGCTCCCACCAGGCTCCTGTGGAGGTTGTCACATGTCATCTCAGTTTTCCTCTCTAAGGAGAATGGGAGGTTCTCCAGGTCAGAGACCACCTACTATACTCCTCCCTTCCTCCCTTGCTATCTCCCTTCGGTAAACCTCTGTTGAGCACCTACTGCGCACCAGGCGTTGTGCCCAGGGCTGGGGACACAGGAGCTGCTGGTATAATGCTCGCGACCTCCCACAGCCCTCGGACCGGCCCTCCCTCGGCCGCCCCCGCTCTGGCTTGGCTGTCGGTGTGGTTCTCTGACGCGCGTGGAAGCTCCCAGCCCAGCCTGCGACGCCCCGCAGCTCTGCCCTGCTTTTGCCCCAGCCAAGGACATCGCACCCACAGACCCCATCTTCAAATACCTTCAAAACTTTGCCAAACTATTTTTACCCGGCCTGAGACAACTTCTCTCCCCATCCCTTCTTACCCGAATCCTTCTGCTTTTTCAAAATCCTGCCTAAAACCCTTCATTTAGCCCCATGTCCTCTCCTCCATGCCCCGGACTGCTCTGTCCTTTGCCATCTGTGTGTAGGCTGCCAAGTTCCCTGGGGCCTGGGGCCTGGGTGAGCACTCCATGTCCCCCCCAACTGCTCCCTCTGTGCCTTCGCTCAGGGCCGGGGACCGGCCTCTGGACATCCCTTCTGCAGGAAGACCTGTGGTTGCTGGAGCAGCAGCCAAATGGCAGGGGCAGTGCATTTTTAGGGAGCTGCTGGGCCGGCACCCACCTAGAACAGTACCAGGTAGGAGCCCGGGCTCCAGCAGCTGCCCCGGGCTCTAAACTCTCCTCTCCCCTTGCGCTCCAACAGCGTCTCCTTGCTTCACCTGTCCGAGCCGCAGCTCCCCAGCTGTAAATGGGACGAACTCCCCACGGGTAGCTGTGCGATTACGTGTGTTGGTCCATAAAGCATTTGGTAAGTCCCTGGTACAGTCAGTGCTCAAGGAACGTGAGCAATTACTAGAAGTAGAGAGTAGAGTAGAATTTAGGGGTCAGCCTGTCCTCTCCTCTCCTCCTCGTCCCCCCTAGGGGACGATGTCTGGATCAGCAATTCCCATAAAGTATCAAATGCTGATGGAGGCAAGGAAGGGTGACGCTCGCGGAGGTCCCAGGCCCAAAGCTCTCCTCACTCAGACCGTCTCTGATTATAGAAAATTCCCCATTAGAAATAAGAGTAATAAAGCCAGTGTCTACAAGTGCTTGCCAAGTACAAAACTCAGTAGGGAGCACACCAACAAGTCTCTTGGTGGGACCCATTCATCTACTATTCACTGAGCATGTACCAAGTGCTGAGGCGGGCAATCAAGCATCCCGCTCTCAAAGAACTCAGTTTCTGGATCCCTCCAAATGCAGGTGTCCCTGGGAAAACCATCTCATTAAGCTATTAACAAGTCATTAACACCAGCATGAATTAGTTAATCAGATACCAGCCATTAGGTGTGAAACACCAAGTGTTGTTGATGAGGATGATGCTAGAACAGGAAGGAGGAGAGTTCTGGGCCACCCACAGGAAGGGTGGGCCCAGGTGGGGCTCCGGGGGTGCTTGCGTTTTAGCTGGAGGGGAGAGGGGAGGGACTGAAGGAAATCAGAACAGGGCCAGGGTTCACCAAGGTTGCAAGCTCCTTCCCCAGCTTTAGCTGAAATCTGGGGAGACTCGGGTCAGAAGGAGGCAGAGCTTGCCTCCTTCTGCTGTGGGAGGGGACACAGGATGTGATCTACCATATCCTAGCTTCATCTTCCCTTCATGCCCTTCCGAGGGACCTTCCGGTTTTCTAGGTGGGAGGGGAAGTCTGAGTGATGCTTGGCCAGGCGTGGACACCTCTGAGCAGCAGTTTTACTCCTCTGTGCAAAGTGGAGGGAATTGTGTCAGATCAGAGAATCAAACCCCAAAGCTACTGGGAACATCTAGCTTGGACATTCAAGGAAAATGTAAAGAAATTACATTTGTATGTCTCTTGACCTTATAGTCAAATGTTTTATTTGGTTCACACGACTTTGTAGCTTTCTTTGTACTTTTGTTTCTATGTGTGTGACGATGATCCGTTTGACGTGTTTGTAGTGATCCCTTGGCCCCCGTTAGGACCCACTGGCTCCCTCCTCAGTGTTCTGGGTCTGGTAAGCCTCCAGAGAAGGGGGAGACAAATCTAGTACAATCCAAGAGGCTAATGGCTGAGTGAGAGGAAAAGGGAATGCACAGAAGAGAGGCAAGACCAGGGAACACACTGACTCCACGAGGGCTGCCTGTAAGAGGGGGTTTGAATTCCAGTTTTTTAAAGGAAGAAGACTTGGGTGCACTGGCAGTGAGGAACTAGGAGAAGAGTCCAGGCTGGCAGGGGAAAGTTATTAAGGAAAGGACCCTCTGGGCTAGAGTGAAGGGTGACCACAAATGGAGGGACCCTAGGTCCCAAACTGTGTATGGGACAGGGTGACTGGTAAGGAGACACAGAGGGCTCTTGAGCCAGGCAGAACCTGAGCAATACACGTTCCAGCAAACAGAATCTAGCTGCTGTGTAGGTAGGCGTGGGGGTGGGGGGTGGGGAAAGGCTGGAGGTATTGAGAGAGGGGCGGGTAGTTCTCTAAGCAAGTAATTGTCTCCAAAACTAGAGAACGAGCTGGACTATTTGAATGACATCAGCTCAGGTCCTGCCAACCCTCCTCAGCAGATGGACCCAGGAAATGAGCATGTTGTCTGTGAACCCCTACAACTCCCCCTCCTCGCACCCCCACATGCTCCTGTAGTTTCAAGCAGGCAGGATGCTCAGCCTCAAGCCAGCTAGCTGGATGGAGCACAGTCCCTGGGGGACCTGGCCACAATCAAAGCCACTCATCTGGGGGCAGGACAGCGGTTCAGCAGGTTTGCAGGTGGCAAGGGCAAAGGTGCGCTCAGCCCAGGGGAGCTGGGCTACAAAAGAGGAGGACAAGCGCCCTGCTGGGCGCTCAGCTCCGCTCCCATCCTGCAGCAGGGCTGCCAGAGGGACACCCGTCAGGGAAGCCCCGCCCCGGGGAAGCCCCGCCCCAGGGAAGCTCCGCCCCAGGAAGCCCCGCCCCAGGAAGCCCCGCCCCCGCCCCCAGTTTCTCTGTGCTCAGCTCCGGGGCGGAAGCACCTGCCTTGAGCTTAGCTGGCCATCTCCTACCTCCAGCCCTACCCCAAGCCTCTGGCAAAGTGTGTGCAGTCAGAGCCCTGAGGCCCCAGGTCCTGGTCCTGCCGCGTAACCATGGGCAGACCTCCCAGCTTCCTAAACCTCTGTTTCTGCCTCTCTAAAACGGAAGATACTAAGACCTGCTCCACCTACTTCCCGAGGTGGATGGCAGGAACCTTGTAAATAATAATGATGGTGATAATAATAACAGGTAACACACAGTGTGAGCTCGGCCGGGCTCTGAGCACTTCACACATGTTAACTCATTTAACTCTCGCAACCACCCTGTGTGGCAGGTACTATTATTATCTCCATTTTACAGATGGAGATACCGAGGCACAGGAAGTTAAGTAAGTTGCTCAAGGTCACACAGCTAGCGAGTGGCTGAGCTAGGATTTGAGCCAGGCTTCAACCCAGGTGGCCTGGCTGCAATTTGCACCCTTAGCCTCTACACCAGCGGCCTCCGACCTTTTTGGCACCAGGGACCAGTTTTGTGGAAGACAATTTTTCCATGGACGGGGGTAGGGGTTGTGGGGATATGTGCATGTGCAGTTCACAGTAGGGTTCCCGCTCCGATGAGGATCTAATGCCACCACTGCATTTCAGGCGGAAATGCAGATGATGGGGAGCGGCTGTAAATACAGAAGAAGCTTCGCCCACTCCCCTGCCGCTCCCCTCCTGCTGTGTGGCCCCATTCCTAACAGGCCACGGCCAGGTACCGGTCCATGGTCCGGGGTGTGGGGACCCCTGCTCTACACTGTCTTCTCTTTCTCGTGCACAAACGTCAGCGCAGGTGCCCGTTCTATTCCAGGGGCACATGCCCAAGTCCAGCCTCCCAGAAGCCCCAAGTCCTGTTTCCTGCTGTCTGCTAAACCTGTAGCACGGTGTGAGAAACAGCTCCCACTCCCTATCCCACGTGGGCTCTGCCACACAATGAGGACCCACGGCCCCATCCTCCCTGGTGCTCCCCCCTCAGGAAGCCACCTACCTCTTCCGCCCTGGCTCCTCCGTGCCCATCACCACTGCCATGGCCCCGGCTGCACTCCATCCGCGCTCCCTCTAGAATTTTGCCGGTAGCCTCGTGGTCAGTCCTCCCCTGCTCTGCCCTTCTGATGCCTTCAACCCATCCTGCAAATCTGCTTCGGACTGCGCTCACACTCTTTTCTTCTTTCTCTCTATAGATCCTTCAGCCAATCAGACCTGACCTGATGCTCTGCTTCTCAGCCTCCTTGGCTCTTCTGATGAAAATTAACATTTCAGGACTTGGGTGAAGATGGAGTGGGGATGCTTTTGAGACAACTACATGTTTCCCGCACAAATTATGCTTTTCCATGTTCTGGGCTGCTCTCCCAGCCTCCTGTCCACCAGGGCAGGCTCGTCCTGTCCTTTAAGATGAACCAAGACACACGTCCTATAAGAAGCCTCCCCCAAGCCCTCCTCAATTACTCTGGATTTTCACATCCTCCCTGTCAAGGTCCACTGCACCTTTCTGCACACAACTGCATTGACCCGTGCTACATGCATCCCTCCAGCCTAAAACCGTTCAACAGGCCCCTCCAAGGCCAAGGCCAGGCAACACTCTTCGCTCCTGCGGCCCAGGCTCCAGGTCTTATGGCCCAAATTGTGAGTGCTGCTTGGCAGCTGACAGACATGCTGCTACATGTTAGAGAATGTGTGTGGGTACACATCTGTGTGTGGCTGGATATGAACATGGACATGAGCAAAATGGGTGTCCAGCCGGGGACTGGCATGGCTGTCCCAGTTGTCTGTGGCTGACATTTAACTGGGATGGATTAGTGCTGATTGTACCAATTGTTAAATATTTTCAATATCTTAAGTAGACATGAGCTTGTGAGCCATTGGGCACATGTCTCTGTGTGTGTACGTGGGTTTCTGATGACATCCTCTTGACAATGAGCCCTATCTTGGATCACCTGTGGTTTGCACACCTTCATATTTCCATTCATCTCCGCTAGTGGCACATGAGCCAGAGCCGATTGTCTCATTTTGATTATATTCTTTTCCAATAATAGCCATGAGGGGATGTGGTGACTGATAGCTGGCTACCAAGTAAGGGAATCAAATTCATTAATTCATTCAACATCCCCGAGACCATGAAAGCAGGAGAGGTTCTGACTAGTTGGGCCTGAAATAACATTCCTTCTTGGGGGCAGGAGAATGGACAAGGTGACTTCTCAAGGTCACAAAGCATCCATTTCAATGAGACTTTCTCTACCAGTGAACATGTCCGAATCAGTTAAAGCTTTGCACTATATCAAGTTTGGAACCTAGGGAGAACATTTGTAAAGATCGGAAAATGGGAAGGTCGGGGACAGAGGGAAAGGCACGGAGAGGGGCACCAGGAAAGAGTGGATGAGGTGCCAGGAGTCGAGGCGCAGACATCATGACCACTGTCTTCTTTTGCAATCAGTGATTCATTCACCAATTGCTGAGCAACCACTCTGTCCCAGACGGTTGCCACATATCCCAAATCCCCCAGGCTTGCCCTTGATCAATCAGAGGGAGGGTAAGATATCCCTGTCCTGCTGGGCCTGGCTGCTTCCCTGTCTGTAGTCCAGGTTGCAGTTGGTCTTATGCTGGGAAAGGCTGGGGGCAGAGTCCAGGAACCCAGTTTCTCTGGCCTCTTCTCAGCTACCCTCTTACTAAAAATATTAATTTTTATTTGGGTGGGATTCACAAAGCATAAAATTAACCATTTTAAAGTGAACAATTCAGTAGCATTTAGTATATTCACAGTGTTGTACAACCACCATCTCTATCTAGTTCCAAACATTTTCATCACCCCAAAAGGAAGCGCAGTACCCATTAGCAGGCATCCCCAATCCCCCTACCCTGACCCCTGCCACCGCCAAATCTCTCTGGACTTCCTTGTTCGGACATTTCAGATGAATGGAATAATACAATAGGGGCCTTTTATGTCTGCCTTCTTTCACTTAGCATCATGTTTTCCAGATTTATCCATGCTATAGCATGTATGCATGGCAGTACTTCCTTCCTTTTTATGGATGAATAACAGTCCATTGCAAAGTATATCCCACAATTTTTTTATCCACGCATTCATTGATAGGCATTTGGGATATGTCTTTCTCCTTTCAGGTTGCTATGACGAATACCACAGACTGGGTAGCTTATCAACAACAGAGATTTATATTGCACAGCTCTAGAAGTCGGGAAGTCCAAGGTCAAGGTACCGGCATGGCCGCGTTCTGTAGAGGGCCCTTGTCCTGGTTCATAGCCAGTGGCTTCTCACTATGTCCTCACCTGGGAGAAAGTGCTAAGGAGCTCGGTGAGATCTCTCTTACTAGAACCCTAATTCTATTCACAAGGGCTCTGCCCTTATAACCTAAGCACCTCCCAAGGGTCCCAACTCCTAATACCATGTCTTCAGGGGTTAGAATTTCAACGTATGAATTTTGGGGAGACACAAACCTTCAGACCATGGCAGGCTGTTTCCACCTTTGGCTACTGTGAACAGTGCTACTATGAACATGCTTGTACATGTACTTGTTTTAGCGCCTATTTTCAATTGTTTTGAATATACGAGGGCTGTCCGGAAAAAATCCAGCCACAAATGCTTCTATTTTTCATATTACATGGCTGGATACTTTCCAGACAGGTCTTGCATGTACCTGGGAGTGGAAGTCCTCAGTCACATGACAATCCAACGTTTAATTTTGTGAGGAACTGCCCAAGTGTTTTCCACAATGGCTGGACCATTTTACGTCCCCACCAGCAAGGTATGAAGGTTCCAACTTCTCCATATCGTCACCAACACTTTTTATTTTCCATTATTTTTTATTATAGTCATCCTAGTGGGTATGAGATGTACCTCACTGTGGTTGGATTTGCATTTCTCTGGTAACTAATCATGTTGAGCATCTTTTCATGTGTTTATTGGCTATTTGTATAGTTTCCTTGAAGAAAGGTCCTTTAAGGTTTTTTGCTCATTTTTAAATTGAGTTGGTTGACTTTTGTTGTTGAGTAGTAAGAGTTCTTTTTATATTTTGGATACTAGACTCTTATTAGATATATGATATGCAAATATTTTCTCATTCTGCAGGTTGTTTTTTTCACTTTCTGAATAACGTCCTTAGATGTACAGAATTCTTTAACTTTGATGAAGTCCAATTTATCTATTTTCTCTTCTGTTGCTTGTGCTTTTGGTGTCATATCTAAGAATTCTTGGCCAAATCCAAACTCAGGAAGATTTATCCCTGTATTTTCTTCTAAGTGTTTTATAGTTTTAGCTCCTATATTTAGGATGTTGGTGCATTTTGAGTTAATTTTTGTCATTGGTGTTAGGTAAAGGTCCAACTTTATTATTTTACATATGGATCTCCAGTTGTCCCAGGGCCATTTATTGAAGAGACTGTTCCTTCCTCCATTAAATCGTCTTGGCTATAGATGTCACAATGGCTATAGATGTATGGGGTTTATCCCTCAAAATCTTTTAAACATATTTGTGCTGCATAGAAAGATCCTAGGAACATCATTCTTTGGGTGTCTCTGTTAGGGAAAGCTCCTTAAGTGTTGACTAATTGCTAAGCCCAGCAAAAAATAAGGCCAGTCCTTGTCCTTGGAGACCTGAGGTCTGGTGGCGATGGACTCAGTCACATGGGGAGATCATCTCAATCGCATAGGGAACTCTCACAGTGGGAGTGAGCACTGGGCACTACAAGATCATAAATGATAGACACTCAGCCCAGCTTGAGGGTTCAGGAAGGCTTCTAGGAAGAATGGGGGCCTGGGCAGCATCTCCAAGGAGCAGTGAAAGTTGTCCAGATCATGAAAGGTGCGAATGACAATCCATGCACAGGGACTATGTGAGCATGAGCATCACCAGGCCAGACAACTCATCCCCTAAATAGACCTTGACCGGAGGTCTCCACAGAGCAAGTGAACCAGATATTTACTCCACTAGACAGTGTGGGTTCTCTCTCACTCCCCTGGGCTTCTCTCCAACCAACACTCTCACACACATCTGTTCCCTTTTCTCTGCCCTGCATACTGAAGCCTGTGGAATAGAAGCTGGTCACCACTTGTTCTGCGTCCATGCTTCCCCCTCTTAGGTTTCAAAGGATTCTCCAAACTGAGTCCTAAAGCAAGAGCACAGTTGCCCCTGTGCATCTCTCAGGCTCTTAATTAAGCGGTAGATGACAAAGAATCTGTCCATCTCTCAGGAAGTGGATAAGCTGTAGCCAGGGGCCCGCCCCTCTGCCTCCCTCAACACCTCAGCAGCACAGAAAACGTCATCTCTGTCCCCCGAAATCACCTCCACTTAGCCGCTGTGTTTTTCAACTGGCCTCTAGGGCTGGGCGCGTCACTGAGGCCTCACAGCCCAGGAGTCAGAGGCATGCCTGTACTGTGTGGTGCTGGAGGAGGTGATACCCCAGATGGCTCACAGGTGCCTCTAAAGGCTATTTCAGGAGGTGGGTCCCTCCCACCCCCTCATCCCAGCCCCTCCTGCTAACTCACTTGGAATTTGGTCTTTTGAGAAAGGCAGGGCGTCCGTGCGGGGAAGGGCCTTAGTGGGTATCTGGTCCTGGGGTTCGCGACCCAGGGAGGCCATGGATGGGCTTCGGATGTCTGGGAACCTCTGAGCGTGCAGACATAATTCTGTACACTTCCCAGGGTAAAAAGTCCAGAGCTTTCATCAGATCTCAAAGGGGTTCATGACCCACAAGGTTAAGAACCATTGGTTTGGTCTAACTGTAACAGGTAACCCAAGACACTATTCCCAGTCCCCACAGTGACAGTAGCAATGACATCAGAGGCAGACATTTGGGCAGAAAGCCCACCAGCCTCTTGGGCTCTTGTGCTTCCTGAGGTGTATTATACCCGAACACACACAGAAGGGGACCTCCCTAATACTTGAAAGCCACAGTGAGGTCAATGGAGGCACCAGCTTGGGGCCAGCAGCCCTGCCCTCACAAGGCCCTGTCCCTGTTAACCTGAGGGCTGTAGGTACAACAGCTCTGTGGACACCTATAACATAGGACAGACCCAAAAGCTGACTAAAGGGCTGAATTCTGCTGGCCAAAGCCAAGAGACTTGGAAACTCATCCAGCCCCACTACTGACTTCAGAAATCTGAGGCCTCCCAAACAAAACAAGCACACAAAACCTGTATCCAAACCTACTACTATGGTTTGATTTAAATTTCTCTCTAGGAATCATTGTGCCCATCATTCTGGTTATTTAATTATACTCAACTCCTCCTCCTCCTTCTTTGCCTCCAGGAAGCCTTCCTTGCTTAGCCCCTCCTTTTGGTCATTTCTCAACACCGCTGCACGAGGCGGCCCTTGCCTGATCTGTATGAGTGTGTGGCTTTGCACGGGTGTCCGTCTCTCCCGTCAGCCTGAGATCACCCTCTGAGCAGCCTGCTCTGGCCGGCCACCAGCCTCCCTGATGAAAAGCTTGTGCCCATGTGTGAGGTGGGACCCATCATCCTTAGGGGTGGGCAATTTGGAGAGATTGACACAGTGTCAGGAGTGTAACTCTGACATTACTCAAGGACAGTTTATTGAATATACAGCAGAAATTCAGATTATTTGAAGCAAAAGAGGGACTGGTTATTACCATTCTTGGGAATATTTACATCAGGAGCCACAACTTCTGGGCTGGGAGGTACCACCAGCGACAGATCAAGCTCCCCTCACAGAACACAGCTCACGGCAACGGCAGGTCAGAAAGACCGCAGGACATACCCACAGTCCTTGACAAAAAGGTGATGTCGTCATGCTGCCCTCATCAAAAGAACAGCACAATTGACATCACCTTTGTTACAGAGGCAGTGACATGCCATGAAAGAAACACAGACCCCGGGGCAGCCAGGTCTGGGCTCATTGGACCCTGGCACTTAGACAGTGTAAGTTCTGCAGTCTCTCAGAGGATGGGACTTCTCGTCTGTGCCAAGGATGCTGACTGCATCTACTTTGCAAGATGGGTGAGATTTAGAGGCAATGCATGTCTGGAGACTGGCACGTAGTAGGTGCTTACATATGGGTAGTAGCTATTGCTGCTAATAAAGGTGGTGGTGGTGACACAGGTGACAGAAGATCCCCAATTCTCCTTCACCTGGTTTTGTGAATATGGGTGGGTACAGCTGGTGGTCTGAGAGTATACACATTTTCTCCCAAATAATGGAGGCATTCTGCAAAGACCTTTCCCTCTCCCCTCCACTCTCTTCTTCCTCTCTCTCTCTCTCTCTCTCTCTCCCCCTCCCTCCTCTCCTCTCTCTCCAGGCATGACCATAGCTTCCCAAGGCCAAGAAGGTAATTATAGCTTGTGGCCCTAAGCCCCCTGCCAATTGAAGGCAGCAGGGAAAAACAAGAGTCCCCAGGGGACCTTAGGAAACAGTCAAGTGACAGCTTCGATCAGAACTTGACAGTGGAATAAGCCACCGTGCAATTGGCAGAGGGTACCAGGACTCCGGGTGGAGGACCATGGCAGACGTCTTCAGGCAGGGTCGCAGAGGGGCACCGCTTCGCCCAGATGCTCAGGTGTGTGAGGCCGGGTGGCTTATCGGGTGGCTTTCCTGGCTGGGGTGCTGACTGGGGTGTTCTTGCCTTGAGAGTCCTTGGGGTCTCCCCCTCGTGCCCCGTTGGTTGCGGTGTGCCCATCTGCTGGAGCTGCCCACCACACTGCGGGCAGCAAGGGCGGCACTCACAGAGGACGCAGGGTGGTAGCTGCTTGCACTGCTGCTGCTGACGGCTGAGGAGGAAGGGCCGAGAGCAGGGAAGCAGGCGGCTGGGGCCGTCAGCAAGGGAGACGCCCCCCTACTTCCCCCAGCAACCCTCAGCACCAAGAAAGACCGCAAAGACGAATGGAGACCCGGGAGCACCCAGCTTTAAGTGACATGAGGACAACACAGGACCAACATGCTTCCGGCCCTCCTGGAGATGCCAGGACCGTTTGTCGCCCACGGCCATATTCTCAACCCTTCCCCTTGACGACAATGCCCCAGGGGAGAGCCATGAATGATGTGGGGTGCACACTGTTTCCACAGGGCAAAAGGGGAAGAGGTTCCCTTTGAAGCCTGAGAAGCTTGACAAGACAGTAGCAGGGACTCCAGGCAGGGGGAGACATCAAATAGGGGTGGCATCACCTTCTCCTGGGGTACCCAGCTTTCCCATCCAGGCACACTGCCCACCAACCCATCTCTCAGAAGTACTCACAGATGCTCACAGAGGGCGGATTCTCAGCAGACATCCTGAAAGACAGAAAGTTGGAGAAGGAAGAAACTTCCAGAAAGTGCCTCGGGCCGGCTAAGCTCTGATGGGCCCCTGCTTTTATATGTACATGGTTTATTTCATCCTCATAGCAACCCGTGAGATGGAGCTTATGATCCCTATTTTACAGATAAGAGACACAGAGACACTAAGTGATTCACCAGGACGTACAGCTAGCATGTGGCAAAGCCGGGGTGAAATCCAGGTCTGTCTGCCCCACTGGCCCTTTTCACCTGTGTTTCATGGCGCACATCTGACCTCCCCTTGCAGGAAGCTCCCAAATGGCCCCTCATCCCAGCAGGGAGCCACCACAGCCCCTAATTGCCTGGCACTGAGGCCTTACCCTTCCCTCACCCCCTCACCGGCTCTCCTCGCCCTCCAGCAGCCTGCGGTAGGTGGCGATCTCCACGTCCAGGGCCAGCTTCAGGCTCATCAGCTCCTGGTACTCCCGCAGCATCCGGGCCAGCTCCTCCTTGCCCTGGTGCAGGGCGCCCTCCAGCTCGTCCAGCTTGGCCCGGGCGTCCTTCAGGGCACAGTCGCCCCGCTGCTCAGCGTCAGCGATGGCCGTCTCCAGGTTGGTGCTCTGAAAGGCAAAGGACAGACAGATCATCAGAACACAAAATTACTTTTAGATCTTAAAGAGTAGGTAGCACAACACCCTCACTTTACAGATGAGGCCCAAGGTGACAGTGAGAAATAGCTACCGAGCCCACACCAGAACCTGGGTCTCCTGTGTTTTCTATTGCAGACAGGCATTTATAGGAATTGTGAAAGCTGTCGGAGCAGTTGCATTTCAGGGTTGCAGGCAGAGACTTCAGTGTTTGCAAAGTTGTCTAGTGCCCAGGGTTGGAGGTCACCGATGGCTATAAGCTCCAAGCCCGCCAGGTCCAGAAGAATCATGCTGAAACCACAGCCAAGACACCTCTAAGGATCAGGCAACACGCCAAATGCCACTCTGATCAGATTCCCGCCTGCATGACATCTCCCAGCGGGAGCCCTTCCTACCCATCAGCACCGAGAGTGGTGCTTCTGGACTGTGCCAGCACTCCGCAGGGAGGGTCTGTCCGGATGCTCCCCCAGTCTGGCCCGAATGGGCAAAGGAGCCTGAAATCAGACCCACAGCCAGAGAAGCTGGGCTCGGAAGAGCATGTAGCAGCCCTGTGATGACAGATACTGGTGGGAGACAATGGTCTCATGGAGTCTGTGATTCAGCCTCATGTGTGGTCATAAAGCTGTCCCTGCATCCCCCGCATTGCCTGGTGCAGAAAGTTGTGGGGCCCAGGCAGGACAGCAGGCTCTGACCTTTCTATTTGGTAGTTGTCACTAGCAGAGTTGACCTGACTCTTTGGGGAAGACACGGGAAAGACCCAAAATCATCTCCCCATGGACCTGGTGTGTAAGGTTTTGCTGCCTCCAGGTAAGACAGGGTTCCCCTAGATGAAATGCAAGCGGTACCTCTGCACAGGGCAAGGGACTCGAGAGGGCTTCACCGCTGTCATCCTCACTCGGTCACCAGGTCCGTGCCCCACCTTGAGGGCAGGAACTTCACATGGCCACAGAGAGGTCCCGACGCACACCCCACACACCTCGCAGGGGTCAAGTGTCCAGCGGGGGCAGGAGGCGTGAGGCCTGCCCTCAGAGGGGCACACCTGAAGCAGGTACAGGGTGGATTTCTTGCACACAGGGAAAGTCTGATTCAGAGGGAAAAGGGAAAGAGGGGACCGGAATTCGAATCCTGACCCTGCTAAAAGCCAGCTGGGGACCCTGGGCAAGTTATTTCCCCTCTCCTGCCCCGTTTCCTTATCTGAACTGTGGAGTCCGAGGAAACATACCTGAGGCCTCCCCAATTTTGAGCAGGATGCCTGCTCTGACTGCAGGGGTACCCCGAGGCATGGTGGGAAAGAGGGACTGTGGACAGCCAAGGGGCTCCCGGGCCCAGGCGGGGGTAGGGGATTTGCTTTTTCCTAAAGGGCTCCAGTTTCTCTGTGACATGGGGTGCCACTGGCCCCACCCACCCCGCGCCCTCTGCGGGGGGCTGCCCACCTGCTTCCTCGCGCTCCCTGCCTCACACCGCATCCTCCGGGCGAGCCGCTGCAGCTCTGACACCTCGTCCCTGGTCTGTTTGAGATGGTCACCGTGCCGGCCGGCGGCCAGCTGCAGCTCCTGGATCCGGTTTCCCAGGGACAGGAAGCTGGTGATGAGACGACTGCCAGCCCCTCATCCCAGGGAGGGGAAGGGTCCTGAGGAAACACCTCCACCATCGGAACGAGCCAGGGGAGGTGGCTCCGGGGCGGAGGGGCTGGAGCTGGGACCTGGGCGTCCTTCCAGGGGTTTGGCAGTGGTTCTGCTCAGAAAGTCCGCCTGCTTCTCTAAGCAGGGCCCTTGGCCGGGCCTAGCCTCCCTTCTCCTCACCCGGCCTGCAGTCTGTCCTGGGCCCCATCAAGGAAAGAAGCAGTTGGCATTTAGTAAGCCCCTCCTAAAGGTGAGACGAGCTCGCAGCTGCTCCACTCATTTAGCATCTCTTAAAGGCCAGGTTCTGCTCAGGTATTGGGGAGACAGCCGTGAAGAGGGTCGGTGAAGTCCGTGCCCCCAGGAAACCTCCGTTCTCCTGCAGCCCTTTTGAAGCCAACGGCAGCACGTACCCTCGCGGTGGTGGCGTTTGGGGCTCAGGACCTGTAGCTCAGATCGTCCCCTTTCCCTCGGCCAACCCTTTAGAGAAGTGGGGTGGACACGGCCATGGACAGGGACAGGGAACCTGCGATCCTTACTGCTGGTGGGGGTCCACAAGGGTGAAAAGGAGCGCTGAAGACCCCCGGGGAAGGGGCCTTCCCAGTGACAGCCCTGAAGGCTCCCAGATCTCTCCTCCATCCTCTTGCAAGTCCTCTCACACTGATGAGAGAGCTCTGGCCTCCTCTCCGCACGCCCCCCGCCCCGGCTCGCCCACAGCCTCCCCCCTACATCTGTCCCTCTCCTGCCCCGCGGCCACACGCCTCCACCCCCGGAAATGTATTTGTTTTACAACAAGAACATCTCACATTTGTCCCCCACCAGAAGGGGCCTGTCCTCGCTGCAGAACATGCCCATCCATACCAGTTTGGTGATTTCTCCTTCATGATGGTCTCTGCTGGGAATTCTTTTGGGGCAGAACCTTGCTACACCACCGGTTATAATCACGCTCTCACCCGGCACGTCTGCAGGGGTGCCTCTCACGCGGGAGGGGGTGTCCCTTCCCCGGCAGGGAGAGGATGGCGGAGGGGGGACATTCATTCCGCCTGGTGCCCACCTTGGTCTGGTACAGGGCCTCGGCCTCGGCCTTGCTCCTCTGGGCGATCTCCTCGTACTGGGCGCGGACCTCGGCGATGATGCTATCCAGGTCCAGGCAGCGGTTGTTGTCCATGGACAGGACCACGGACGTGTCACTGACGTGACTCTGCATCTGGGACAGCTCCTGCGTTGACAGGTGAGGACAGTCAGGGTATCCCGGCCTCCCTCCTGTGCCCATCTGTTGTCCAGGCCTGTGGCCCCTGGCAAAATGGACCAAAGGAGAGGGAGCTCTGTCTGTCGGGGCCGGGGGTGAAGGCTGAGGGCAGCAGGGTGTCCCCCCCACGGGCAGCAGGCAGAGGGAGGCATTTCCTCCCCTTCGGTGAATCCAGGACCTGTGCTTTGTAGGACGTCATGGGATCACTGATTCCTGCCTATGGGCACGGTCACTACCTTGGTTCAGGTGGGACCATCTCCTGTGTGGACGGCCTCCGGGGACCAGGAGCCTGCACTTCCGTGGTCTCCCAGGACAAGGCTTTGCACCTGTCCATCAGGACACCCTGCCCCTTCTTTATCCTAAATCCCTCCGATCGGCATCTCCCTGGGAGAGCCAGGGGCAGCCCTCAGTTAGAAGGAGGCGGGATGGGGAGAGCGAGAAGTGTCCCCCCCGCATCGTACAGGCACTTGAGGAACTGGATGTCACTGCCCAGAGAGTCCACTTTGGCTTGGAGCTCCACCTTGGCTGTGTAGGCTGCACCTGCTTCCTGCTAAGAGGCGCCCAGAGCCGCCGGGCATCCCGTCCGCTGCCCCGTCCCTGCCCCCACACCACCTGACTTCCTGGGTTTTGCCCACAGAGGGAAGCACATTGAACAAAATCACTTCATGTTGCTTTTCTCTCAGACTCAGGGAAAGAGGAATGAGGCCTGCTCTTCCGCGGTTAGCACTGGAGAAAACAGCCCAGAGACATGGAGTAACTTTCCTCAAGTCACACAGGAAGGTTGAGCTGGACCAGAATTCCCCAGTTCACAGCCCAGAATTCTCTCCTGCCTGTTTCTGTCCATTTCCCCAGGGTATGTCCTGCCTCTCCAGCATGCTGCAGGCCAGAACTCTGGCGCCATTCCGATTCGGGCACCAGCCCCTTCCCGGGAGGCCCAGGCCGAAGTCCTCTGCAAAGTTGGTTAGTATGGGGATGCAAGAGACACCAGACTTCTGGGGCTCTTCTGTCCCCCACCTTCTTGAGCACCACAAACTCGTTCTCAGCTGCGGTGCGCTGGTTAATCTCCACCTCATACCTGTGGGCAAGGAGAGACGGTTGGAGGGGCCTCAGTGTCCT
>PVJL010008216.1:0-68950 GCA_004026885.1 Lyroderma lyra | reverse complement strand
AACAAAAAAAAATAAAAAAAAAAAAAAAAAAAAAAAAAAAAAAAAAAAAAAAAAAAAAAAAAAAAAAAAAGAAAATAAGACAGTCTATAGAATGGAAGAAAATATTTGCAAATTTTATATATATCTGATAAGTGTCTAGTTTCTATAATAACTCTTACAACTTAACAGTAGAAAGACAAATAACTCAATTAAAAAGTGGGCAAAAGACTGGAGAAGACACTTCTCCAAAGAAGATAAACAAGTAATCAATAAAGACTAGAAACATGCTTAACATCATTAGACAAATGCGAATCAAAACTATGGTGAGGAACCACTTCACACCCACTAGGATGCATATAATTTTTAAATGGACAATAATATTGGTGAAAATATGAGGAAATTGGAACTTTGGTACATTGCTAGTAGAAGTATAAAATGATACAGTTTCTATGGAATAGTTTTGGCAGTTCCTTAAAAACGTAAACAGAAATACCATCCGACCCAGTAATTCTGCTCATAGGTATATATCCAAGAGAATTTAAAACATGTTCACACAGATATGTGTACACAAATAATGACTTATTCAGAATAACCAAAAAGTGGAAACAACCCAAATGTCCATTAGCTGAGGACTGGTAAGCAAAATGTGGTATATTCACAATGAAATATTATTCAGAAATAAAAAAAAATGAAGTACTATTACATTCTACAGTATAGATAAACCTTAGAAATTTTATGCCACATGAAGAAAGCCAGGTATAAAGGGCATATAGTGTATGATTCCATTTATATGAAATGTCCAAAGTAGATAAATCCATTACATTAGAAAGCCAGTTAGTGGTTGCCAGGGGATGGAGAAGACGGGAATTGGGACTAACTGTTGCCAGGTACAGGGTTTCTTTATGTGGTGATAAGAATGCTCTGGAATCAGATAACGGTGATGGTTGCACAACATAGTAAATATACTAAAAACCACAAAAGTGTATACTTTAAAATGGTGAATTTCATGTTATATGAATTATATCTTAATGTAAAATACAAAAAAAAAATTTAAAGCATTTTGTACCCAAAGATAAAGTGAAAGGTGTTATGAAAGATAAAAGACAGAGATCTGAAGGATTTTCAATCATAAAGAAGATAAATAATTTTGTACCCCCCAAAACTCCCTATGACTGATAGAGAGGTTTATCGATTCTGTGGCTTTCAGAAGATTAAGAGAAAAGTCCTGTGATGTGATTTTTACAACTGGACAGCAGGAATCTGTCATTAGATGGCCCTCTGCTCAAAGCCACGGAATGTGATTAGAGATGTTATGTAAATTGAGATGATAAAACCAAATTACCTCCACTGAGTAAATCACCTATATTTCACAAACAGCAGGGAGGTTGGAAAACTAATAGAAAGTGTGGGTAGGACTTGAAGGGATGTGGTTTTTCTTTTTTAATGTACAGCCCAACAGCAGTTCTTCCTAGATTTTGTGCTAAAATAAGAGCATTTTCACACATCTTAATTGCTCTGTGATAACAACAGTGTGAACTCCATCCACAAACATTTATTATCTATCTAATTTTGCTCTAATTTCAGTGTAGCAAGAATTCACCTTATAAGTGGGAGTAACTGTCCGTTTGCAAAAAAGAAATTCCTTCCCATGTCTCTAATCCTGTTGTACATTTCTATATTAAAATATCAATAACAAATGGTCTTCTTTATTTCTCCATTTTTAGGTTGCACTTGCAGCTTACTGTTTTCAAAGTAGCATCTTTATGAACTGGAACCCCACTTGCTTCTTAAACATTAGTAAAGAATATTTAAAAATTGTAAAGTTATTATTAGGATTTTACATGAGACTTTTATGCCTTTATAAACCTTTATAGTACTTGGTGCTATAATGTTCATGATAAACCATATAGAACTGTCTGTGATGCATTTTGAAAATTAGATTTATATAACTTAATAGCTATAAATTGTTGATTATTTTCCAGACCTATCAATTACTCCATCCTTTATAGTGATGGTACAGCACAGAGAGGAATGGATAAAAACATTGGTGAACAACTCAATAAAGCTTATGAAGCCTTCCGACAGGCATGCATGGATAGAGATTCTGCAATAAAAGAACTACAGCAAAAGGTATGTGGTCTTGGTTTTAAAAGTGATTTATCCTCGTAAATGAAATGTGAAAGTCTTTTGCAAATGAAAATAAGATATTGTGAGAAACTGCCTTGAAGAACTATAATTACTGAAACATGGGGATTTATTAATGGATAAAATTTGAGATTTTTATTTGTTGTCTTTTTTAAAAACATTGTGACCTGTGGTAAGAGTTCATTTTAAGGTGATTATATTAAGGAAAGATGACAAATGTTATCTTTCATAAATAATTTTTAAATAAAATGACAGACTGAAAGAAGTACCACTGTCTCAGGTAATTTTATTTTTTTGTTTTTGTTTTTTTACATTTTTATTTGGCTGGCAAGAAGACAGTACAAATTTTAAAATATCCTAGAATTAAATTTGTTATTAATTTATAATAGTCTTCTATTCTTTAATTATAACAGTTAAAAATAGACTATTTCAGGGAGTTCCCTGATGGTGTAGTGGCTTAAGGCTTCGGCGCTGGCGCTGTCAGTGCTGTGGCCTGGGTTCGATTCCCGGCCGGGGAGCTACCCACATACCAAAAAGCAAAAAAAAAAAAAGACTATTTCTGTGAAATCTTTAATGACTTATCAAAAGTTTCAGCTTTTTAAAATTACCCCTGTATACAGTGTACCTACGATAAGGTGATCCTGTGGTACCAAAAAGAACAATAGGGCAGTATAGGAAAAGAACCTGTGACAGTAGATTAGGGCCCTGTCATGATTAATATTACTAAATAATATGTATAGTCTCATTCAATCAAAATTTACTGAAGGATTAACATATACTTTAGAAAATAGGATAGGAAACAATTGTGGAATTCATCACAGCAAACTCGAATATTGATGCTAAGCAATGTTCTAAGAGCCAGAATTATAAAAATAAGTGGCAACCATCAAGTTGTACTT
This sequence comes from Lyroderma lyra, assembly GCA_004026885.1. Taxonomy (NCBI): domain Eukaryota; kingdom Metazoa; phylum Chordata; class Mammalia; order Chiroptera; family Megadermatidae; genus Lyroderma; species Lyroderma lyra. The sequence goes on along the minus strand of PVJL010008216.1, from coordinate 65,927 downwards.
TATACATTTTAATATTATATGTAAGTATTTATTATATGCATGTATTAAATATATATCTACATATATTACACTTATATTTTTAAAAGAAAAAAATGAATGGCAATTATTTCAGGCAATCAAAGGAAGGACTTCAATTAAGTGATAGGGATGAATTGGGGAAGAGATCTAAGATTTATTTAGGAGATAGAATGGAAAGCAGGTGACAACTGAATGCAGGCCACTTCTGAGGGTGACAGCACAGATTCTAGGATGATACACAAGTATCTGGAATAGAAGACTGGATTAATAGTGGTCCTGATGACTGACACCAAGAATGGAGAAGAAGATACATATTTGGGGATAAGGAAAGGAGTGCAGCTACATATTAATTATTAGATTTAGTTACCTATGGGACATGCAGATGAAAATGTCCAAAGAATGGTTACAAATATGGATCTAGAATCCTATGTAGAATTCTAAATTGCAAATTATAGGTACACATTATAGGACAAAAAATTTTATTATAGCCTTGTATGTGGATAACATTTCTGAGTTAAAGTGTATAGTGTGAAGAAATAATTGAAGGACAAAAGGATAAGACAAAGGAAATAAGTAAGGCCAACCAGTTGGTCACTGGTGATTGACAAATAGGTTAAGGAATTTACTATGAACAAGAGAAGAAACACAATGCTCTGAGAACTAGGGGGAACAAGAGGGAAAAATAGTTGCAAATGAAGACAAGTTTACAGATAGGAGGTGGTAGTGAGCAGAATGATGTATCACTTACATATAAAAATGTGAAAAATCAAACCTGTAAAAAATAGTTAAATGGTGGTAACCAGGTAACCAGAGTGTGGGTGTGGGAATAAGATTGATGGTATTTAAGGGTACAGACTTGTAGTAAATAATAGGGCTCTAATGCACAGTATAGTGAATATAGACAAAAATATTGTACTATAATTATGTAATGTGATAAATATCACTGCAATTGTAATGATATTACAATGTATAAATGTATCAAAGTAACACGCTATACACCTTAAACTTGCAAAATGTTACACGTCACATTTATTCAATAAATTCATCTGAGCCTTCAGCAAATCATACTGTTTTTTGCTGGTGGAGGGTGTTGCCTCAGCGTTGTTGAAAATGCAATTATCTACCAAGCACAATAAAGCGAAGTGCTATAAAACAAGGTATACTTATAGTATAATGAATAAGAGGTCTGACATTGGATTTTATACTTCAATGTCATTCGTTGTATTCTTTAACTTCTTTTCTAAAACGTTTTGGTGAGAATACCTTTGCACTTCCTTTTGACATTTCTTGAGATTTTATTTTATGGAACATTTATTGTTTTTGAAATTACAGAATCAGATGTACCAAGAGTAAATCACTAATTTGTCCTCACATATCTACTCCCAGAAATGAGGATAAACTTTGAAGCAAAGCAAGCTAGGTATTTCTCACTTAGAATCTTTAATAATAAGATGATATATACAAGTCCTCAAACTTCTAGTATGAAGATAAAAACAGCAAAGTCTCTGAAGTCAGACCTGAGTTTTTAAATACGATCTCTACAATTTCTAAGATCTTCAGCTTGGGTGACTGGAAGATTGCTAATGCAACCACAGAAATAGAGAATGCTGATTTTGGTAGAGGAAATTATTATTTTATTTTATTTTATTTGGATATTTTGAATTCAAGTGATGAAAGATTAGCCAGGGAAGATGATCAGCAGACAGTTGAAATGTGGCTCTTTAGAATAAGGTACAATTTGGAAATACAAATTTGGGAGTTGTCTTTGTACACGTGTTATTTGAAGTAATAGGAGAAAGAGGTTCCAAGAGGAAAGAAAATAGAGCAAGAGAAGAAGAGAAGCAAGAGGACAGTATTGGAGAAGTTGCCCATCATTCTGATTACTGAAAGGGCCCCAAGGAATATGCAGTGAGTAAGACTAGCTGCCTAACGTTATAGTTAAAGAATTTGTCTATCAAGTGACATCAGAAAGGTGGCGAACTAGGAAGTTTCAGGCCCTCATTATTCCACAAAAATTCCAAACTCTAGACTGACTGAAATAACTTTACAGGTGCTCTGGAAATGAGTCAGTAATCTCGAGCCACATTCAAAACAGTAGGAAATTTCATAGCATTTCTACTCCTTCTGAGGCCCCCTCCGCTGCTTTTCCCCAATGTGTCATAGTGCAGTTGGGAGAAAGCAGCCCAATTCCTGGGAGTGGTAGCATAATTAGGGTCTCAGACTAGCAGCAGTTGAAGGCCATAGTTGGCATCATATCACATGGAAACTGCAGGGGGACTGCAATCGACATCTGAGCACAAGAGATTGCAGGAAGAGGAATACAAGGGAACATCTAAGGCCCTGAGAAGAAGCTGGAATAAGACTCTTTGGAAAATTAAGACACTTCCAAGTAGCCAGGAAAATCAGAAGGAAAGAAGAGTGCATGCACACACTCACAGGCCCAAACAGTGTACACACTGAGAAAATACATAAGAAGACATTAAGTCTTTACTCTGGGCTAATTTTAAGGCTAAGGGGTCTATTAATTAGTGAGGCTTTTCCACATCAGGCTGCAAAGACTGAGAGAGGTGGCTGTTTATTCAAATACCCAGTTTCAACAAATCACAAGGTTTACAAAGCAATAGGGAAATGTGATGTTTTCAGAAGAACAAAATAAATTTCCAGAAACAGTTCCCGAAAAAAAAAAACAAAAAAACCACATGCATCAGACTTACTAAACAAAGATTTTAAAACAACTGTTGTAAATATGCTCAAAGAGCTAAAGGAAAACACAAAAAGCTAAAGGAAATTAGGAAAGCAATAATATGAACAAAATGAGAATAACAACATTAAAACTTTTTGAAAAAGAACCAAACAGAAATTCTGTACCTGAAAAAAACAATGAAGTTGAAAATTTCACTAGAGGTCTTCAAGAACAGACTTGAACACACAGAAGAAAGAATCAATGATCTTAAAGAGGTCATTTGAAATAATGGCATCTGAGAAGCAAAAAGAAAAAATAATGAAGAAAAGTGATCAGAGCCTAAGAGACTTATGGGACACTATAAGTGAAGCAATACATGCATAATTGGGTAGGTTAGAAGAATGAGAAATATAGATTATTTGAAGAAATAATAAATCAAAACTTCCCAAATTTGTAGAACAAGATAAATTTACAAATTCGAGAAGCTTTACAAACTCTATGTAGAATAAATCCTAACAGCTCTACATCAAGACACATAGTTAAAGTGTCCAAATACAAAGAGACTATGGAAAGCAGCAAGAGAAAAATGAATCCTCATGTACAAGGGAGCCCCAATAAGATTGTCAGCTGAAATCTTGCACACCAGAAGGCAATAGAGTGATACATTTAAATTGCAGTGGAGAAAAAACAAAAATTGTCAACCAGGAATTCTATATCTGGCACAACTGTCTTTTAAAAATCGGGAAGAAATTAAGATATTCCCAACAAACAAAAATGGAAGGAGTTTATTATCACTAGACTGACCTATAAGAAATGCTGAAGAGTGTCATTCAAGTTGAAGTGAAAGGATTCTAAATAGTAACTTGAAGCCATATGAAAATGCAAAGTTCTCTGGTAAAGGTAATATATAGACAAATATAAAAATTAGTGTTATTGTAATTTCTGTTTGTAAGTTTACTTTTTATTTTCTACAGAATTTAAAAGACAAATGTAAAAAATAATTTGAAATCCATATTTATGGTTACATAACATATATAGATGTAATTTTTTACATCGGCTACAGAGTAGGGGGTAGAGCTATAAAGGTATAGAGTTCTTGTATGCAGTTGAAGTTAGTATCAGTTTAAAATAGATTGTCATAACTTTAGGATGTGATAGGTAATCTCAATGATAACTACAAAAAAATCTGTAGAATATGCACAAAAGGAAAAGAGAAGGGAATGAAAATGTGTCAATACAAAAAATCAGCTAAGCAGAGAGGAAGGCAGTAATGGAGGAAATTAGGAACAAAAAGCTATGAGATATACAAAAACAAATCACAAAATGGAAAAGTATATCCCTACTGGTAATTACTGTAATTGTAAATGAGTCAAACACCCTAATCAAAAAACATAGATTAGCAGAATAGATAAAATAATAGGATTCTACTATATGCTATCTGAAAGACTCACTTAAATTTAAGGATATTCATAGGTTGAAAATGAAAGGATGAAAATGACTCAATGCAAATAGTAACTAAAAGTAAATGTGGCTATACAAATATCAAGCAAAACACACTTCATGCCAAAAATGATTACAGAAGATAAAGAGGTATATTATATAATGAAAAAAGACATAATACTTATAAACATAATGCACCAAACTTCAAGGCTCCAAAATTTATGAAGCAAACATTAACAATATTAAAGGAAGAAATAGATATCTCTACAGTAACAATAGGAAACTTCAATATTCCACTTTTAACATGTTTCAATAATGGTTAGAACAACCAGAGAGATCAATAAGGAAATGGAGGACTTGAATAACATTATAGACCTATTGGAAATCACAGACATACACGATACTCCACCGGGCAACAGCAGAACTCACATTTTTCTCAATTTCACATGAAACATTTTCCAAGATAGACTATATATTAAGCCATTAAAAATGACTCAATAAATTTGAAATGATTGAAATCATACAAAATATCTTTTCTAATCATAAGGGGATGAAACTAGAAATCAACACCAGAAGGAAAACTGGGAAATTCACAAATACAGTAGACTCTTTGTTAACTGGAACTCATGCAGAGTGCCAGTTGCTTGAGTTCCAGTTAATGGAGAATCTGCTTATATTTATCCAGAATCTACTAATACCCATGGGTGCTTGTTAACTGAGAGTGTACTGTATGTGGAAATTAACACACTCTTAAACAACCAGTGGGTCAATGAAGAAATCACAAGGGAAATTAGAAAATATCTTGAAGACAAATGAAAATGAAAGCACAACATACCAAAACTTATGGGATGCAGCGAAAGCAGTGCTAAGAGGGAGATTTTTAGTTCTAAATGCTTACATTATAAAGATCTCAAATCAATAACCTAACATTACACCTTAAACTAGAAAAGGAAGAACAAACTAAACAACAAAGCTAACAGAAAGAAGGAAATAATAAAGAGTAGAGCAATGATAAACAAAATAATGAATAGAAAACTAATAAATCAACAAAATTGACAAACTTTTAGCTAAATCGACTGAAAACAAAAAAGTGTCACATAACTAAAATAAAAAATGAAAGAGGGGACATTGCTACATTATCATCAGACATAAATAGTTATGAAAATACTATAAATGATTACATACCAATAAATTAGATTACCTTGATAAAATGTACAGATTCCTAGAAACACAAATTTAAATAGACCTATACCTAATAAAGAGATTGAAACAATAATCAAAAAGTTTCTAACAAAGAAAGCCCAGGACCCAGTGGCTTCACTAGTGAATTCTACCAAATGTTCAAATAAGAATTAACACCAATCCTCCTCACATTCTTCAAAAATAATTGGTTATGATAGAATATTTCCTAATTCTGTGAGGCCAGCCTTGCCCTGATACCAAAGGCAGACAAAGACACTACAAGAAAACTAGACTAATATCCCTTACAAATACTGATGTAAATATCTTCAACAAAACACTAGCAAACCTAATTCAGCAGCATATTAAAAGCATTATGTGCCTTGACCAAGTCAGATTTATTCCTGTAATGCAAGGATGGTTTAACATACAAAATCTGTCAATGTAATACCTCTTTAACAGAATGAAGAGTAGGGGAACAACAGAATATAGGAATATAAGGAGACAATTTCAGCATAATAACGGTCCTATATGAAAAACCCACAGCTAACAAAACTCCCTAGTGAAAGACTGAAAGCTTTTCCTCTATGATCAGGAAGAAGACAAGGATGCCTGCTTTCACCACTTCTATTCAACATAGTACTAGAAGTCCTACCCATAGCAATTAGGTAAGAAAAATGCTAAACAAATTGGAAAGGAAGAAATAAAAATACATGTTTTCAGATTACTTTATCTTTTATGTAGAAAACCCTAAAGATTCCACCCCCAAAAAATTATTAGAACTAATAATTTTAGTCCTTCAGCAAGGTTGTAGAATACAAAATCAATATGCAGAAATTAGTTGCATTTGCCTACATATACATTAAAATTAAAATTCTATTTACAATATCATAAAATGAATAATATACTTAGGAATAAGCTTAACCAAGTAGGCAATAGACTTATATACTGAAAAACTACAAAAGATTGCTTAAAAGAAACAAAAGAAGACACAAACATGGGGAAAATGTTTATATTCATAGGTAGGACCCTTACCTTTCACCAGTTAATTATAAAAATTAACTTAAGCCAGGACTGAAATGCAAGAGCTAATACTATAAAACTTGTAGAAGAAATCATAAGGGGACAGCCTTATGACATTGGATTTGGCAATGCTATCTTTGATACCATACCAAAAGCATAGGCCACAAAAGAAAAATTAGGTAAGTTGGACTTTATCAAAACTAAAACTTCTTTGAATCAAAGTACACTATCACACTATCAACAGAGTGAAAAGACAATGCAAGGAATGAGGGGGGAAATATTTGCAAGTTATGTATCTAATAAGGGATTGACACTTAGAATATATAAAAAACTTTTACAGGGGGCTCCCTGGTGGTGTAGTGGCTAGGCTTCGGTGCCATGGCTTGGGTTCGATTCCCAACCAGGGAACTACCAAAATATATATATATTTGTACACCCATGTGCATAGCAGCCTTATTTTGTGGTAGTCAAAAGATGAAAGCAACCCAAGTGCCAAATTGATGGATGAATGGACAAACAAAATGCTGTGCATACATACCATGGAATATTTATTCAGCCTTAAAAAGGAAGGAAATTCTGACATTATCTACAACATGGATGAACCCTGAAGATACCATGCTAAGTGAAATAAACCTGCCACAAAAGGACAAATAGTGTATGATACTACTTATAATGAGATGCCTAGAGTAGACAGATTCATGGAGCCAGAAAGTAAAGTGATTCCTAGAGGTTGAGGGAAGAGAAGGAAGAATTAGTGTTTAATAGGTACAGAGTTTCATCTGGGGAAGATGAAGAAATTCTGGAGATGGATAGTGGTGATGGTTGGTCAACATTGTGAGTGTACTTAATGCCACAGAACCTACACACTTAAAAATGGTTAAAATGGCAAATTTTAATACACTACAACTTAAAATTTAATACACTACAACTTAAAAAATTACAAAAACAAATAGAATTAGTGTAGCCTAGATTTTCTTAACTGTTTTAGTACTATTCATCTATTATTCATCAGTTTGAACAAACTCACGAGCTTTTTACCACTTAGCTGTTCATACTCCAAGCCAGTTCTTCTCACAGTGTTTCTAATAGTTCACTGCAATTTAAGACTCTGAAGCTCCTCTTTGAAAAGTCAGTGTGCTACATCCATTTAAAAACATTCTGCCAAGCAGAGGCTTTCAAGTATTTTAATCTAAATACTTGAAACAAAAACAAGACAGGTAAGTGATTTTTAAAATTTTGTTGGCCAAAATTACAACAGCGGCACAGAACATGTGAATTATGTTTTTTCAAAATTGGAATTATGTTAGTCTAAAAAAGGTTTTAAATGTCTATAACTTCACTATTATCACTAAGGTTTATTAAGGCCTATGTTTGCAAAAGTGCTTTACAGTCATCTAAGTTAATTATTATATAAATCTTATAAGGAAGTTCTGTTTTCATTTTTCAGATGAAGAAAATATGCAAAGAGGTGAAATAACTTGCCCACAACCGCACAACTAATAAGTAATAAAGTAGTAGAACTAGGATTTGAAAAAAATTTGCTTGACTACAGATTTCAAGTCTATTACTTCTTTGCCTAAAATCATCAATAATGTATCAAGTTCATACATATATACTCGTATCTACCTCATTCCATTTCACAGCTGACCATATCTCTTGTACTACTTCCTCTTTAAAACACTATTTTTCTTTAGCATTTCAGACCCCACGTTTGATTATCTTTTCTTTCTTTTTTTTTTTTTTTTTTTGTTTTTTTCTTTCATACCCTCTTGGGCCTCATTACTTCCTCAGTCTCCTTTTTAGGTTTCTGTACTACTAGGCCACTAAATATTAAGAGTTTTTAAAGGCTCTCTGCTTCTTACTTTATATTCTTGTATGAGCTATCTCTCCCCTATGGCTTCAGATACCTATGACAGTGACTCCTAAATTTATCTCCTTACTGTAGATCTGTCCTCTGAGCTCTAGACCCATATATCTCACTTTAACTTGGAAGGCACATTAAACTACATGTCAGACCTGAACTTATATATCCATTATTTTTTTCTCACCTGTACCATTTCAAGGGAGTGATTGATGAGTTTTATGAGCTGGTGTGTAGAATAGTACTGCCTTTTATTTATATTAAATTGCCTCATTAAAGTTTCAAAGGATGATCCCCCATACTACTACTATTGATCATCAGGTATATTTACTTTCCCTGGCCCATAAGTAGTGTTTTTCTCTTTTAGTTCTGTACCAAATTTTCCATTGTTATGCCTAGGCAGTCCTGCCACCATGCCCTTAAATTGTTTGTCTTAGAAAGTGTGATCTAAGGGTCTAGTAAAGTATTACATACCTTATATTTATATGTAGATCCTCCTACTCCTACAAAGTCAGCATTTTCAGATGAAGAAACTGAAACTCAATAAAATTAGTGTTTCAACCTAAGTGGCAGAGTCTATACTGAAACTAGGCCTGCCAGACTCCAAACTTCATTTTCATTATACTAACCCAGCTAAATCAAAGCCCATTCCAGGTTTTCAAACTCTTCTCTTCCCATTGCTATGTGTAATCTAATATAGTCTCCTCTTTTCTTGAATGAATTTTTACTTTGTCATTTATACATCTCTTACCAAAAGAGGCTAGAATATAAAGCTTGCTATTGATATTTCTTTCTTTCATCCTACAAATTATGATGTGCCAGGCACATAATAAATGCTAGGGATTCAAAAGTAAATAAAATATAGAGCATGCACTTAAAAGAGTTCATGGTCTAGTATTGTTTATTCTGTTTTTTGCCTTCTGTAAGCATCATTCATATGTATCTACACTAAGAGATCTTCTGACTGTTCCAGAGTGAAGGACTGTTTAAATCACAATAGCCCCTGACATAGACAACTTTTAATATTGCTTACAGAGTAAGAGAAGAGACCATTCTATAGGGCAGGGGTAGAGTTGGCTTAATCCCTGAATTATTTTAAGATAAACCATTGTTACAGAGTGACCAAGAAATACTGTGGCTAATAAGATACAAGTTTATTTCTCTCTCATGTAACAATCCAGAGGTGAGTAGCCAGGGCTAGTTAAGGCAGCTCGAGCATCTGTAAAATACGGTTTTCCTCACTGGAATCACAGTGGCTGCTCTACTTGTTACCGTTTCCCTGCCAGTGCAAAGAAAGAGAGTGAGAGCCAGAGCGAGAGTGAGAGGCAGGCAAAAACAGGCAGCTCCCTTTTAATAATATGGACCAGAATTTGTATGGGTCACTTCTGTTTACATCTTGTTATCCAGAACTTAGTTACCTCGTCACACCGAGTAGTGGGGAAGAAGGCTGGTAAATATATTCTCTAGGTAGATGATGATCTGCCCAGCTAATAGTGTGTTACTAAAAGAAAGAATGAGAATGCATATGGGAGAATAATTAGCAGTCTGCCACATCTTGTGGCTGACTAAGCTAAAGTTTCCTGGAGAGTTTCAAATACCACAAAATTCCATAATTTAGAATTAAATATCTAATTAGTTTTATTACACATACCAACTTTCTTGTCATCCATTTCTGCCACTATTCTATGGGAGAAACCAATACTTGTATAGTTATTTAATGAAGAATTAAGTACCCCCTATTGCTTCTTTGACCATCTTTTCAAGAAAAGAATCAGTAATAATAAATATTAAATAAAAATAAAAACATCCAAAAATTTTAAAACTGATTGCTGTTTTAAAGTCAAATTAGCATATTCTTATATGATTAAGTAACAGAAATCTTTTTATAGCTGATCTCCCATTTGTCCCAAGATCCTTTGTATTATATAATCAGAAAATACAAATCTCCTTCTTGAAAGGAAAAATACAGAATAAAACACATTTATCTTCCTGCCCTGTTCTTGATGGAAAGAGAAAAATCAATCATTTCTTGTATAGAAAGGAAAAAATCTCTGTGATTCTAAGACAGTTCAGGTGCTGTACTATAAATTACTTTTTCTTGTACTGATAAGAAAGGAAAAGGATACAGAATATTTATAACCATTCCATTTGCTAAGCAAAGAGCCTTATTGACTAAAGAGTAGTCTAAGGTAAAGGCCTCAAATAAGACTAAATTTGACTGTGCTCTTTTTATCATAAATTATAGATCCAGGTGTTTTTCTGACAATAAATATAAAGCCATAAGGACTGTCTTGTCTGATTGCTTTTTTCTAGAGCTAATCTTGACCTATCTGAAATGTAAACTCCCAGCTTGAAAGCTTGCTACCTCTGAAAGCTTGTAAAATGTGTTTTAAAGGATTGCATGAAGGCATAAAATGTCTTTATTGTAGGCACTATTTTATTTTTAATGCCTTTACTTTCACTTAAGATATAAATGGACTTATTATTCTTTACCACCTTTTTTTTCCTTTTTTTATTCCCCAAAATATATATATATATTCCTGTGGTAGAAAAAGAGCATTTCACTCCGGATTTTCCCTACTAAAGCTACTTGTATTAGAATGAAGATGCTTCTGGCTGTTTATACACTTGATCTTAGCCAAAAGGCCGAGAAGCAATGGCTGTTTCTAATTGAAGGCTTATTTCTTCTATTATACTTGTTAGTACTTTGCCATAGACTTCTTTTCCACCTATCAGAATTTTAAATGATTGTATCCTTTGCTCCAGGTTTTATTCCCAGAAATATGTCCTTTCAAAACTTAAGACAGGTATGCTAGATCATGAATATCCATTAATAATTAGGAATATTTAAATTCTGATATTTATTCAAAACTATTTTGACCACCTACTCAATATATTATATCAGGAACTGGTCTAAGTACTGGTTCTACAATGATATGCAGACATGCTCCCTGCTACGTGGAAGAGTAGCACAGTCTAGTAAAGCAGAGACTAGTCAAGCAGCTTCATAAATGTAAAGTTTCAAAATCTGGTAAGTAATCAGGGAAAGGTAAACTGCTGTTAGAATGTCTATTAGGGACTTAACCTAATCTAGGAGGTCAGAGAATCTTTATGAAGTGATTTTGAAAAGAGCGAGGTTGGGGATTTCCAGGCACAAGGAACTGTTATAAAGACCCATTAGCCAAAGGAACAGAAAGTATAAGGGAAGTAGTACAGTGAGAAAAGTCAGAAGCAAGACTGTGTAGGGTCTTAAAGGCCATACTGAGGAATTTTGGTTCTTATTCTAAGAGCATTAGCAAGCCATTTACAATTTTTGAGGAGAGGGTGTGGGAGGAAATAATGGCTATGATTAGATTTGCATTTTGTAAAGAACACAATAGCTAGAGTGTAGAGAATAGATTGATAGATTTAGGGAGAGCAGTTAGGCTATTGCAGTAGTTCAGTTGTTTAAGGTTGTGATGGCTTGAAATGTGATGACTACACTGGATTTGAAATAGTAGACATGAAATACTTAGTATTAAAATTGACACTTAGTAATGTATTGGCTATAGAACAAGTGGATAGTTTTTTGGATTGGTAGTGGTGCTGTATACTGAGAGAAGGAATACTAGCAAAGGACTCAGTTTTGCAAGGAGGTGGCATAGTTGTGGGGAGGAGATTATCAGTTTTGAATAAGCAAAATTTGAAGTGCTTTTCCCGTAGCACTTGGCCACATAGATCTAGAGGTCCGAGGAGAGGTCTGGGCTAGGAGGAGAAATTTGAGAGTCTGGCATATAACCAGTCACTGGGGATGCAAATGTCTAAGGGGAAAATCCCAAGCAATAAAAGGACCTGGATAAAACTAGATATACTCACGTGATATGCCATAGTGGCTATTTAATAGTTTGAACTTTATGGTCAGGCAAACTTGGATTCAAATCCCAGTTCTACTGCCTACTGAGAAAACTTGGACGTGTTAGTTTGTACCTCTTTGTGCCTCAGTTTTGTCACCTATAACCTCAAGTTAGAGTAAGGATTAAATGAAATAAAATAAAACTCTCTCATTTTTGGTGCATAGTAAGTATTCAGTGAAATGGTTATATCATGATAGTGTATTGTTGAAAATTTTGGTTATAGAATAGTTTGCATTTTTTGTAAAGTAAGTACTTGGACATGTACCCAGGAGTTCGTAAAGGACACACACCAAAGTGTCAATAGTAGTTGCCTCTATAGAGAAATGGAAAGCAAAGTAAAGGAAGAGACTGTCCATTTTATTTTGTATATACCTGGATTTTTGCTGTGGTGGTGATGGTGGACATTTTGCTGTTTTTGGCATTTTTTCAATAAATGTGCTGCTTCTGTGATTTTAACAGCCATTAATTATTCCTGAATTGTTTTGAGCCTGTGTTTGATAGGCTTTATAACCTTTCTTTGTAAACTTTGAACAACCAGGCTTTTTGGGTTTTTTGCTTAACAGAATGCTTATGATTCAATGGAGATACCACAATGATTTCTCCAAAAGACACTTCTGAGTCCTAGGTTACAATGAACTAGAAGAAAGACAGAAAACTGGCTTAGAGCAAGGGTTGGTGGTGTGTGTTAAGTCTGGTGACAAACTGCCTGCATTCGATGGTAATCAAGAGATTTAGTTAATGGATATATGCACTACTTGCCATGGTAATATTATGTAGATATCTTGTTCATTATTAAAGGAAAGGAACTAACATTTGCAAAGAGTTTACTTTGTGCCAGGTAAATGTTATTTTCATTTCAAAGAAAGAAACCAGAGACTAAATAAGTTAATCAGGACCAAAGCACAAGATTGTAAAGCAAAAATAGTTTGTGTTAGTTTACCATTTGACATGCTGTGAAATTGGTGGCAGCCCTGTCACCTAATAATAGATAATCAGATTAATAATGTGATCTGTCAAATTGTAGACCTAGATAAGTCTTGATATTGGGAGGGTTAGGGAGGGCAGGGCTTATAACCTGGTTATAGACTATAGGAGAGAATGGTTAGAGTGAGCTGTATAAACCAGGATCTCTGAGTTGTAGGCTGACCAGACGTACTGGTTTAAACAGGACAGAAAACAATAGTACTGTCCCATTTCAGACGGTATGTATGGTCAGCCTAGTCTCACTGGGCTAACTGCAAGGTGTCAGTTGGCTGACCATACTTATTGTTTGAAAGGGACAATACCATTGTTTTCAGTCCAATTTAAAACAGTGCATCTGGTCAGTCTACTCAGTTGCTAATTCTATACAACATCAATTTAACTTAAAATTGAAGTTGATGTTTTAGTTTACCAGAGTGTCAAGATGAGACATTCAGTTTCTGTCTAAAGTGCTGTGTATTGGGATAATTAATATTTAATAATCTTCCGTCATGAACTGTGGAGCTCCCTATTGAGAGCATTTGGGTAGCCAAGCAGTTGCTTCAATAAAGCTTTTGTTCTCTTTGTTAATCTTGGAACTGTTCGAAAGGTTTTTAAATTGAGACTATTTCTAATCCATTCAACATTTATTAAATTCCTATTTTTATAGTTGAAGGAAACAATGGTGTTTTTCAGAATATTGTGGATAGTTCTTGAGGATAAGGAGAGATAACATTTTATCTTTTTTAGAGTATTATAGATGATGTAGGGACACAAACTTTTTTCATTATCTAGGAAATGAGTGCTTTGGAAAATATGAAAAAGGAGAATTTTCTGTGTCAGCAGTAGGGGAAAATTCACTTTCTAGAACTCTGTTTTAATATTTATGAAACTCATGAAAACTTGTGCAGCTGTATGTCCAAAATTATAGAGAACATGCTGCCTTTTTTGAAGATGGTTTAAAATTTTGCCTGGATAAAGCAATGTTTCTTAAGATAAGCTTTTGCTTGATTAATGGTAGTCGAGAGGATGTATGGACAAGCATTTAAATAAATTTAAAGTGTGTATTATATTTGATCACCATTCTTCTAAGTTTTGCTTCTCAAGACTATGAAAGAATACAGCGTACATTATGGCACAATACCTGATTACCTGTTTTACCTCTTTAGATACTGGTAGACCACTTGTTTTGCTAGTCTTTAGAATTGGAAGGAGTGTCAAATACACAGAAGCCAGAGTCATCTTGGCCAGATGGTGTTTGATACAGATGGATGGTTAGTTGTCATGCAGATCTCTTAGTTGGTAACTTGTTGCTGCCATCTGACTCAAAGAATCATTCACACACACTGGCTGTCAAAAGCATCTTCTCTTCTGTCTGTTTTAGCTGTCATGTCTGTGCTCTGTACAGAAGTGTTGACAAGACATTGCTGTTGTACATTTTCAATGTGGTTGTTAGTGATTTTTCTGTTTTGTGGGGTCTTTCATAGTGCTGAAATGTACTTGCTTTGTAACTGTTTTTTAAAAAATACTGTGACAGTGCAATAATTATCTGACCTTTTAAAAGGGCTTTTAAGTTTATAAGTTTATTCAGATCTGTTTAGTGAACAAATCATTTAATAAAAAAGCACTTCTTTTTCTTTCAGTTTCCAGATATAGCAAATAAACTAAATTCTACTGGTTATTTCCCGATTGGATATATCCTCTGGACTTTCCCTATCACAGCCTGTGGTCAAAATTTTTATGTTGTTTTCTGAATATGAATTTTCTCTTCTCAAATTAGTACCTTTTTTCTAATGTCATAAGCTTCCCTTAAAAAAAATTTGCCTATCTTTTGCATTCACTTTTTCAAACTTAACTTTCTTTTGTCTTATTTACTTACTGACCTTGTCTCCATTTTTCCTGTTTCCCTTATAGAAATATATGCAAACCCTTTTCTCCACTCCTTTAAGTCACTTCTGAAGGCATATCTATTTCTCTGGTATTTCTTTATTTATTCAAGTAATATTTACTGACCATCTCAGTATGTTCCGGGCACTCTGCTTTACTCTCAAAATATCAGGAGAAAATAGTCCCTGATCTTGAGAAGGTGTAAGTCTAAAAGGAAATCAGAAATATAGATAATTAGAAATTTAGTAATATAGTAATATTACTATATTACTAAAAAAATAGTAAATTTATTTAAATGCTTGTCCATACATCCTCTCGACTACCATTAATCAATATTAGTAAATTAGTAATATAGTAATTTCTATAATGTAAATATGTGGAAAAAGCTGTAAGAGACCATGGATCCTTGTTATTCTATTCCCTTGTTATACTTCCAAAGTATTAGTTTTTAAGTTATAAAATTTATTTGTTTATAAAGTACTTTATTAAGTGTTTTAAGAAATAGTTCAAAACTTCAACTTGAAATAGTTGTTGACCTATTGATTTTTCTAAGCTAGTGAATACATTTTGAGCATTATATATGTATTATAATGTTATGTGCAAATGTGCTGAAGTATGTTTTTAAGCCAGAAACTAAGATGACAATTACCTGTCAGAGGCTGTCTGAGTTGGTTCCCAAAGGAAATACAGGTCATTTGGTTTTTCAGTAGGGTGGGAAAAATATACAGTAGTAAATGGAGAATGGGCTGAAGCTTGAATAACGTATGCATTTATTCTGGGCCTATCTCTAACTTGCCAAGTGTTTTGTACTGTTACTTAATGTCCAAATAATAGAATGTACATCTATCAGAATATAGTGCAAGAATGGGCAATTATTGGTCAATGTTTGTAAAGAGCTTTGAGTTCTTTAGAGAAAGATCTAAATACACAGAAGTAGACAGAGAAGACTGTAACATTCACTTGTTTGCTGATTCCTCATCCCTGGTGACTCTGTGTAGCACAGGTAAATTTCAGGTATTACAGAATTTGCTGTAGACATTTGAATCCTTCTTTTATTCAACCTACCCACTCTTTCTACGGACTTGAATGTAAATTTATGTAGGAATAAGATGTCATGTTCTGGGAAACCTGGCCTTAGACTTGATTTTAGTATCTTATGATTCACTTCTGATATTCAGTTGTAGAATATATGGTCCAGATGGACTCACAAGATTTATTCTTCTATTCATAATAATAAAATTTACTTCGATTTTTTAAACTTAGATTCTTTATTTCCTTTAGAATTTTTTTTCTAAAGTTGGTGAGTATTTTTATAAAATAACTTACTATGTCATCCATTTTATAATTCATGCCTTTTTTTGTTATTAAGGATAAAATTCTAAATTACAATTTATGTCCTATCTGCAGGATAAAGAAATCATATGTTGAACTCTTAAGTGAAATTTTCTTTAAGATGATTTTTAAAATTTTAGAGTTTCAAGTTTTTTGAATCACAGTTGTTTATAATAATTATAAATACATTGCTGGAGCCAGATTTTAGCTCATAAATAAATGCTCAATACCTGGGAAATAGCAATATGGGCAACTCATGCCTACATATAATCATTAATAACAGTAAATGTATGTACATATCTTTCAGGAAATATCAGACTAACTGGTTTTTATATCAGCAGACTGAGAACTATGAGCAGAGAATACGTGAGCAGCAGGAACAGCTGTCACTGCAACAAAGTATTATTGAGAAACTAAAATCACAGTTACTTCTTGTGAATTCCGGTCGAGGTATGTTCATATTCATTTTTTATGTATTTCTTGAACCACTTCTAGAAAAGAAAGGTGGAAGACAAGTTTTTCTATTTTATTTCTCTTTTGTTTCTCAGTAGTTTTGCTATTTTAGTAACTGGTGCAGTTACACATTATGTTTATTTAAGAAATGATCGGGAGTTCCCTGATGGTGTAGTGGCTTAAGGGTTCGGCGCTGGCGCTGTCAGCACTGTGGCCTGAGTTCGATTCCCAGCCAGGGAGCTACCCACATACCAAAAAGAAAAGAAAAAAAAAAAAAAGAAAAAAAAAAGAAATGATCCTTGCTGGATATGGGAAAATGGACATTCACATATACTATATGGTTGAACCGTTACTTGATAAAACTTTCTAGAAGACAATTTGCCAATAAATAGAGAACGCTTTTTAAAAATGTCTATGCCTTTTTAAACAAAAATTTAAGTTCTAAGAATGTATCATAAAAAAATATTTGTCCCAAGTTCTCAACAATATGTATGCAAGGACACTTACCACAGCATAATTTCTAATAATGACAAACTAGAAATAAAGGAATATCCAATTAAATTACAGTCATCCATATAATGAACAGCTATGTAGCCAAGAAAAATGATGACAATAGATTAAACTTACGATATATACTCACGATATACAGCAAAATAAGCAAAACAGGATACAAAAATAAGTATGTTATCTATGCAAAACAAAGATTCTTTTGTGAATCCACATATGGAGGAAAATAAAAACTCTGATAAAATACAAACCAAAACGGTAACAGGAACAACTCCCAGATGATAAAAATCGTTGATAGCTTTTATTTTTTTATTCTTTTCTGGCATGCATGCTTTTTCTAATTTTTTTATAATAAGTATGGAATAGTATGCAAATAATTATATTCAAGAAATGCATACCTGAAAATGTCCCTTATATAAAAGTTTAATTGCTATTACTGATGGTTAAGCTGCAAAGGGCATAATTCTAGTTTTCTAAATTCTATGTATTTTATACATCACTAATTTTGGTAAAGTAAAGGGTTTTTTGTTGTTGTTTAATGGGAATGAAAAAAACAAATATGAAGCAAATATGCCAAAATATAAATGGATAAATGTAGATTGTCAAAGTAATTATTTTCTGAAGAATTTTTAAAACTCATAGTTTAAAATCTCTGCTCTTTAAAATTAGGGGCTTGGGTTTATGTTCTTTTTACTTTTTCAAGTAGTAGTAAAAACAAGGTTTCCTACTGATGTCCAAGAGGGTTTTGTTTTACAGATAACAGTTATGGCTATGTTCCCCTGCTTGAAGACAGTGAAGCAAGGAAGAATAATTTGACTCTTGACCAGCTACATGATAAAGTAAAATCAGGAATACAGAGAGAAAAAGAATCAAAGGTAGACTGTGCGGCCGGCTTATTCTCTAAAGGAAATAAAAAATGAGAAATCAGGTTCCACAGACTTCCTGAATTATTTAGTCGGTATTCTATAATAACTTGAGTGGGCAGGAACAGGGGAGAAAATGGACAAGTTTCTTTTCAATGCTAATATTGCTTCTGCAAAAAGCAGCATTCAAGTGCCAACATATAACACATCTTCTTCATTTTTTTTCTTGAGGTGGATCCACTATTATAATTCTAAACAGAAATTCTATATATACAAATAAATGATTTGCGTGTTCTTAAATAGAAGCAACATTGCAAAGTAAAATACCGGCTTAGGTTTTATATTTTCTAGTATTCTCTTTTCTATATCAGAGGCATTTAAGAAAGAAATAAAAGATTTCAGAAAGAAATAAAAGGTTAAGCTAAGGTAGAGAGTAAGACGCAAATAATTCTGGATTAGAAAATAACCCTCTAGGTATTTCTCCAATTGCCTGTGTTTAAATTTTTTAAAGAAGTAAATAAAGTCCATCTAACTAGCTTAAGCAAAATTCTTCATTGAAGCAATATAAAAAGGAACAACATTCTATATCTACAAGAAGACAGGTAAAAGGATGTTCATGTTACCTTTGTTAGAAATAGCCTAAACATCCACCAATAGCAGAATGGTACATCTTTACAATAAAACATCTTAGGAAAATTAAATTAAATTATTTATAATTATTAATAATATTCCTAATAAATGACAAAATGGGAATAATTTATATAAATTTTTAAACATATAAAACATTCTGACATTGTTTATAAAAACACAAATATATAGTAAAAGTATAAAAACATGGAGAGGAATGGTACACATCTGCTTTAGAAAAATGATCACCTCTGCAGTTGGGGAGAGAAAAGGCTGATTCTGAGAAGGCGATAAAGGGAGCTTCATTGTATCTATAACTTCTCTTTTTTTTTTAAGAAAAGATCTGAAGTAAATATGGCAAAATATTAACACTTCGTAAAGCAGGGTAGTGGATATATAGATGTATATTATTCTCCGTGTTTTTCTGAATCATTTAAAATTTATGTTTAAAAAGGAATTTTTTAAAATGAGATTATTTGGGTTTTAGTGGGATGGAACAGCTTTTGAATAAAATAAGATCTCCTAACAAATGAGGACTCTTAACATTCACCAGGCCAATCAAATCACGAGTTCTATATTTCTTTCCTTCTAAATAATGTAAGGAGATTTTCAACTTTGTGTGTCAAGGTTATTCTGTTACTGATCCCATAACTCTGACCATCTTAACTTGTTTTTATGTAACATCAAATCTAACAAATTCAATTTTGACATTTTCCTAAAATAAAAATTTTAGAATGAGAAATTATCATATCTCCCAGTTCATTTTTTTATTCAAAATCATTATTTTTTTATTTGACTCATTCAGCTTTTTCACCTCCACTCCAATTTTTATTTATCCAAAAATGCTGATATACTCAAGAAAATATGGCATTGTAATATGTTCAGATTTATTTTGAAAAAGACAAAATTCAGAAACAATGATTCTAACTTTAGAATACAGTTTTATGATTCAATCTGTTATAGTACATTATGAAATCACTGAACTACTAAAATGCTGACAAATTTAGTACTTAAGTAAACAATATTTACAGTCTATTTTCCTGTTTAAAGGACTTCTAAATGTCATTATTTATCAATTTTGAAATCAAAATTTGTATATTTATTCCATTTATCACATTTCTTTGAAGATAAAATATATGCTGTTCAAAATATATAGAAAGTATTTTGGAAAATAGCAATCTTGGTTAGAACATAAGGGATGATGTGAAATGCTCTTAAGATATGTTAATTTAGCTTAATTATTTTTAATTTGGATAATTTGTCATTATTTATAAAAGTTTTAGAGTGCATTTTTCAGATGTTAAGTGTTCAAGGGGAAACTTCAGCAGAATTCATTTTTTAACTACATTTGTTTTAATTTTGAAATATATCTTTTATCTATAAAATATATATTTGGATACCTTGGCTGAAATGAAGTGTAAGTAACAGAAATCATGTGGGAGATTAATTATTTCCAAAGAATTACTCATGTTGCATCACCTGTAGCTTTATTTGTGGACAGAAAATAAGAGGAAAAAATATAAAGCTCCTAGTAAGAAATAAGTTTAAATTTAGTGAGTTTTCTTAATTAGCTTTACTAATAGGGAAAAGATATATGTGACAGCCACATAGTTAATACTTTGAATAACCCATCAACTCAATCTTGTACTATAACCATTTAAGAAAAATAAAAGTAAACTCTTGAATTTTAGCTTTCTTATCTTCCTTTATGTATCTAGAGCCAACGTGCTAATGAGCATTAGATATATAAGGGGTTAAAGAGAAGGAGAAGTTGAATTTATTGAGTATTTGAGAACTGGCTGAATATTCATCGTAAAAAATTAGGTCTAATTCAGAAAAATATTGGCCAGTCAAGCAATTGAAATTAAAATCTTCTCCATTGACTATGTTAAGCTATACTTACTGAATTGTAATTAAATTCACTTTTAGTTAATACAAGTACAATTTTTTTCTAAAGACCTTTGAATGATTTAGATTAGGGCTTTTCCAAGATGAAAAAATTTTTATATTGGTTGGTTTCAGTTTTGTAAAAAGTATGCATCTACAGACAATACAAGAACTAGAAAGCAGAGTGCACAAATGGCTAAGATAATGGTACAATTTTTTTCTACACTTTCTAGTATAGTATACTTTCTAGTATACTTTTATATTATTAGTCTTCTCAAAAGTTAATTGGTTTCTAGAACTTACATTCCCAGTCAGTTAGCCTAGCTTCTGTAATGACTTAGTAAATTAATAGAAATGCTTTGAACCAGTAACAAAAGGAAACTGCTACTAACCACCCACAGTCCTTTACTCCTTCTGTTTGGTGAATGGTTTGAGGGTTTTTCTTTAAAAAATTTATTTTGCTTAAGATTTGCTTAGAGTTTTTGAGAGGGGAAAGACCCATGGACATTCTGGCAACGGCAGCTATGGCCACCTTGGTGAATGAGACAAAAAGTAGAAGAAATGAGGGTATGTTGAGGGGAAAGAGATTTTTTTAGAAAATTTTATTTGAAAACTATGAAATTGATAGTTCAGTATCTGCTCTTACTAATCCTAGTAATCCACAAGCAGTGTGCAGAATGCTTTGACCTCCAAAAAGTCATCAAGAAGTCAAGACAGCGAGCCTGTATCGCTGGATAACTTAGTACTTTTATAGTTAAAAACAGAGAAGTAAGCAGTTTGGTTGGAGAAACTAAGATTTGGAGACCCAAAGCAATTAGCAAGCATTATAAAACAATGTGAAGTTTTAGTTAATATGACAAAATGCAATTCTAATTATAATTTTATAGTACAGATAAAACGTAAGACCTTATTTTAAATATAATTTCTGGTGAGCTCAAGGTAAGCTTGAGCAGGGCTCAACATTTATTTCCAGTAGGGAAAAGAAAACAATTTCTTACTTGCGTATAATTTGGTGTGCATAGATATGTAAACTTAAATTGTCTACAAGATTTTAATGTAAAAAGAATAATTTCTGGATAAAAAACAAAATTATTCCAGGCCACTTAGGAGAGCATTATATAAACTGAAAGCTAAAACTGAGGGGTCTGAAAGAGCAGTTTCATTTACTATAACTTTTTTAAGTGATACAATCATGGCTTCAGAGAAGAGAGTGCTCCCTACATTTTGTTACTTTGTTCTGTAGAGAGTCCTTCAGTGAGAGGCATTTACCTGAGCTGTGTTACTTGTTATTAGGTATGACAGTTCCAGCAGACAGTGTATCAATTTGAACCCTGTTCTGCTTTCCAGCTTTCTGTAGCTTATAAAATACTAGCCTCACAAGTCTAAGTATTGGATGGCATCCCCATCCTTGAACTGTTCATATGTCATTCACTCTGGACTTCCGGTGAAGAAGCTCTCACTTAAAGATCTCCATCTGAGTTGTAGGCCCCCATAGCTTCTGTCAACACTCTAGATACTTTCTCTTTTGCAAGTCTCTTGAACTATATTTATTTGTTTGTTAACGTGCTGTGTATTATTCAGATATCTGGTTTCATATGCACTGTAAAAGCTTTAAAATAGGGTATTATATACAGGTATATGGTAAATGTATTTTTCATTATTTGAACAAAAGTAAAGTATTAGACTATTAGTGAAGATACGTAATTACTAAGTGATTTCCATGGAAAACTCAAATCTGGTTTATGTCATCTAAACAGAACACATTTTCTAAGAGAGGAACTTGAAATAAATTTGACTGCTTATGTTCATTACTCAACTTTGAAAAAAATTGCCCCTGTATTCCTTTAATGCTTTATTCTTTCTTTTCATCATCTTATTAATATATTAGGTAGAAATGGTGACTGTGCCCACTGTACATTTGGACATGTTAATCTAGGCTGACACAGAAGATTGGAGAAGGGTGTGTGTGTGTGTGTGTGTGTGTGTGTGTGTACGTGTGTACGTGTGTGTGTTTAGTACTTTGCCATCTCAAGTCAGAGCAGATGTCCCATTCCCACTGGTATTGTTTCCAGAGACTGAATCAAATATACCTTCTTTTTATATATAATACTTTGATATTACTCCTCTTTGGAGACTAGTCTCTGTTTATAGACTTTCTAGTAGAATAGTAATTAGAAGGAAAACAATTATCTTCATCTAGTTCATTTATTAAATTTCAGAGTTTTTTGCCAAGTGCATAATACATGTATCATGAACTCTAAGAAAAAACACATTGATATCCAAAGCATTTTAATATTTACGTTGAAATTTCCATTGCAGAAATTTTGTTTCTGGGTCTAAATTATTCATCCTAAACCTTTCCTATTCTGTTTTTTAATTCAATACATCCTTTTTGGGTTTCTGCTTTGTTATATGAGGTCTGATAATTGAGTTTGTGAACTCATCCTAGAAAAAGTGCTACATACCTCATTACTGAATATCATCACTACAGTCACCTTCAAAGTACTCCCCTTGGGAAACTATGTACCGATGCCAGCGCCTAGTCCATCCTTCAAAGCAATTTTGGAGCTCATTTTCTGGAATGGCCATCAGAACTATGGTTGTAGTATACTTGACATCCTTACTGTCATCAAAATACCTTCTTTCAATATTTCCTTTATCTTTGAGTAAAGAAAAACATCAATGAGGGTCAAATGAGGTGAGTAGGGAGGATGTTCCAATACAGTTATTTGTTTACTGGCTAAAAATTCCCTCACAGACAGTGCCCTGTGAGCTGGTGCATTGTGATGCAAGAGCCATGAGTTGTTGGCAAAAAGTTCAGATGTTTTTTGTCTGACTTTTTCACACAGCTTTTTCAGCACTTCCAAATAGTAAACTTGGTTTACTGTTTCTCTAGTTGGTCCAAATTCATAATGAACAATCCCTCTGATATCAAAAAAAGGTTAGCAACATCATTGTGACTCTTGATTTGAACTGACAGAACTTTTTTGATTGTGAAGAATTGGCTGACTTCCATTGTGCACTTTGATGCTTTGTTTCAGGGTCATATTATTGTAAACAGCCATGTTTCATCACCAGTGATAACATAGCCCAAGACATCATCTTGCCTCTCCAAAAGATCTTGGCATACTTCAGCTTTCCTTTGCTTTTGTTTATCGGTGAGCTCTTTCAGGATCATTTTTGCACACACCTTTCTCATGCCAAGATTTTCAGTTAAGATTTTCCTAAGTATTTCTCTTTCTATGTTCGTTTGGTCTGCTATGCTTCTCATAGTCAGCTGATGATTTTGACACGCAATGTGATGAATTTTTGCAATGTTTTCCTCAGTTCTGCTCATTACTGGCTGCCTTGACCTCTCTTTATCAGTGATTCTTTCTTTCCCCTCAGGAAAACATTTAATCCATTTGAACACTCCTGTTTTGTTCATGGCATTATCCCCATAAACTTGGACTAACATGTCCCAGATTTCACTTCCTCTTGCAAATTTTACAAGAAATTTCATGTTTGTTCATTGCCCTAATTCAAGCTCTGACATTCTTGCAACAGCACACAAAAACACGCAACAACAATAATGAACGCCACTCAGCAAGACACTGCCACCCATCAACATGAACACAGCTGTGAGACACAGGTATACCAAGGTTATGAAACTTTGTTTGTACAGTACTGCCCACATAGCACATGATGGCAAGTTCGTGAACTTAATTGTCAGACCTGGTAGCACTGGAAATAATTTTTGGAGGGGAAAAAATGAGAAGTGGCATATCACTTTTTAAAGTTTCTTCCCTGAGTTCTAAGGAAATTTGAATATTTTTAGTGTGGCTATTCTCTCCTTATTTCCCCTAATTACAAGGGCTGTCCAGAAAAAAATCAGTCATTATCAATATAACTAGAACACTTAAATGGCTGGATACTTTCAGACAGCCCTCATATACCCCTTCTCATATTTCTCATTTTTATTTTTTCTACTCTTCTCTAGAACCCACAAAACAGAGCTTTTGTATTCTATTCAGTTCTGATTCTTGACCAACACATGAAAGGCTACTTTTTCAATCTTAATAGGTTAGGACTAACCACTCAAGACAATCTCATTTCTCTATTAATATATTATAATGTGTCATCCTAAAAGTTCTCGAAGTCTGTTTTGAATATATTTGTCTTTCAGTGTTACAAAATGCTTCTGCTTTGATCTTTTGTAATATGTTGTGGTTCTTTGGTTTGGTTTGGTTTTTTGGGGGTGTTGTTGAATTATGTGAAGAAAATCCAGCTTCACACAGATATGTATGTAGTTGGGAAAGGGTAGAGTATTTTAATAATCTTTTTAGAAATTGTGGATATTCTTTGATACTATACCAAAACTCAGTATATAATAGTTTCTTAAGTGTTACCTGCAGTATAAAAGCTGAAACTAACAAACTTTTTAACTATATTAAAAGTCATTGGTCTGTCTTATACTTTGAATTTATCTTCTTTCTTATACCTGATTTTGTAACATCATGAATTGGTCATTTGGAAAATAGTAGTTCACTGATCTATGCAGATCTTCCAAATATTGACTTAGTTCATGATATATCTTAAAATCACATTTAACATCATTACTGACCTTATCAGAAAAGTCTTTTAGGTACCAGACAGCTGTCAAGTTTATGGTCACAGGTACGGATTTCCCAGAATTTTAATTTTCAGATGAAAACTTGAATTTTTTTCATGGACAACAGTCTTGTCAGTTTTTTTTTTTTTTTTTAATGAAAGGCTAACTTTATTTGCTTATGAGAAAATGTCTGAACAACCATAGCTTGCATGACAGTCCTACTTTCAAGTGAAAATGGCATTCCATGAAAGAAGTGACTAGTTAGTTTGCAAATCAAACCATTGCTCAAGTACTTTTCCCCAAGATAACCCTTGTACCTTAGTATGAAATACAAGACATTTGTGCATATTTCCCATTTTGTCACACAAATTATTAAACAGGTGTTAACTTGGAATCAAAATTCAATAAGTTAATAATCCTTACTGCCTCATCAAGGACATTTTTGGGGTGAAAATGGCTCTTTTTTTTTTTTAACTGTGACTGTGGCACTGAAGAATACAGTGACTATAGTTTGGTTCCATGGCCTTTTTCGTACTCAGGCATCAGCCATTTTACTCACCATTGCTTTTGTATCATCAATATATAAGCGCCAACACCATAAAAAAAGACAAATGGTATCTAATAGTATCATGACAATAGTTGGCCCCATGGATTTCAGGGTCTGAAATTTGATTTTAACCTACTTACAAGCTAATAAGTTAACCAGTTATTGCTTCATGGATGCTGGAAAAAGACATATAAGATTCCTGAATCAGAGAAAAAAGTCTTTATTATTCCTAGCACAGCAAGCAATAAGAGCACTATATTTGCATTGGTCCTGCCTTGGTGACTTGGTAGACTCGGAGGGTTGCCTGAACATGCAGTGGTTGTGTTAAAGCAGAACACTGAGCTTGGGAACCTCACCGTCTTACAGCAAGTAGTAAGCAGCCTTTTGATTCTCCAAGAAGGAGACACGATACCTCATCCTTTGTCCTCTACAAACATAACCCTGAGAAATGTCCAGACCTTGTTTTCTTGGCATATACAGGAAAAATGTGCCGGGACTCAGGGGCTCTGCAGATTCTCTCTCCCAAACCTGGATCCCTTGAAAGTATCTCAGGACCCCCTGGAATCCTCGACAGTATTTTGAGAACCATTGGTTTTAACAGACTGTAATTTCCTGTTAGAAAAATCATGTTGCCTTTTTCTCAATAAATTATTTTCTTTTCATCCTACTGAAAAAGAATACTCAAGCATCTCCTCAGAAACCATTATTTAATGCATGGAGATTATATTGCTTACTCATCAGTCATTTTCAAATTTATTGAATAATTGTTTTATATTTTTATACTTTAAATAATTATGATATCTGTAAATTACTCCCAGTTACTTATCTATATCTAGTACATTAAGTCTAGAGCAAACTCTGAATTTTGACTCTAATTTTTAAAACATATTGTAGTATCTGCATATTATGTACTCTGTGGTCATTTTTAAGGGCACAAGAATGTATTGTAGGATCTGAAATCAACAGTAATAAAACTACTGAGCATCCTTTCACCATAGAATCTCTAACTAGCACTTTCTGCAATATTGTATTTAATAACCTCTTACTGGATTTGTAGTCCCCTTGAAGATATCGCTAGAATTTTGCAGGAGAATGGGGGTGAAGGCTTGCCAAAATTTTCATTTGCACTCAGTGTGTTATACTCTCTGAACTCCTCTGTTGCTTACTTAGGTAGTCTTGCTATTTTGTAAAAGCTGACTTTTCTCCTGAAAGATTTTTTTTGTTCTCTTGACAGTTACACATCTTTCCATACCCTTGATATTTTGCTCTAAGGGGTGTGTGTGTGTGTGTGTGTGTGTGTGTGTGTGTGTGTGTATCCTAAAATTCCAATAAAACTAACTATTGTAAAGTGTATCCCAGGCATTCTGTATGTCATTAATCTGTGATTTTTTTTTCTGCCCTAATAAATCCCTTTTGGAAAACCAAATATTTCCAAGATGAATATCTTTTGTTTTCTCTCTCCTATTGTGTTTATCAACTGTGATGTGAGTTTTGTATTTCAACTCAGTTTTCATCTAAGTAATTTCATATTGGATGGGTACCCACTCTTATTTTTATTCCTAATTGCTCCACACTATTTAACATCAAGGACAGCATGTTTCCCTGTACACTTTCATCCAAATAATGCTGCAGGGGGTCACTGACTTGTCCGTCTTCCCTCAAAGTATCACCTGGAATGTATTCCACCTGGAGGCAAAATGGCTGCATTAAATCTTGCTCTCCTTACCACTGCTGATTGAACATTATCTCCTCCTCCTCTTTCCCCATGCTGCAGCCTCAGAATGCCCATTCCTGTTCCGAGCTCTTGCTTCTCACCTTGCTCTGAGGACAAAGTAATAGCCTTTTTATAAAATTGAATCTGAAACACTCTTTCCTACTCTTTTTGTTTTGTTTTTTGTTTGTTTGTTTTTGTTTTTGTTTTTTTGTATGTGGGTAGTTCCCTGGCTGGGAACCGAACCCAGGCCGCAGCGTTGACAGCGCCAAAGCCTTAAGCCACTACACCACCAGGGAGCTCCTTTCCTACTCTTTTGATAAGTGTCTATTCCTTTTTGATAAGAAGAAGACAGTAGGTCTTGGTAGTTAGTTGTTTTTACTAACTTTCTTGGCATAGTAAAAAGTTGGCAGCCCTTTGTCATACCCTCAGTTTTGTTCTAGATTTTACTGTTCCAGGAAATCCTAATCTCAGTTTCTTTAAGGTTTTATCTTGCCTTAAAGATTTTTGATGCTAAGGAGGGTGGCCATACGTTTAAAAAGGGAAATGAAGATTAGAAGTGTGAACCAGATTTGAGGAAAGGTGATTATGTTATGTTTTAAAACTTGATGGTCTACAATAAACAACAGAACAAGTAAAAATGTATTGGATCAAATGAGAATTGAGAGTAGCTATTCAAGGCGGGGTGAGCATAAAGGTACCAACTTGGGGGATGAATACTCAGTAGGCTTGACATGAGAATGAATGTAACAAGAGTGTATAATGAGGTACGAACAGTGTGCCCATGTAAAGTTTCAAGGAGGAGAAGCTGGTCAAATGACTATGTTTAAACAGAATGAGAGCTTTAGGAAACAGTCTTAGATTTGTGATTAAGTTATCTCTGAAAAATCATCTTGAAATCTCAGAAGGAGGGATTAAAAAAAACTGAGTTTGGAAGTTCAGCTTCTGTTATAAAGGAATGAGTACCAAACAAACCTATCCTCTGTAAGTGACAGTAATAACTAAATATAACAGTAATAACATATAAAAATCAACTACCTGAGGGCTTTGGAGGCAATTTTGCACATTTTGGAGAGTCCAAATGTGAAGCAAGTAATGGCCCAGGGCAAATTCCCAGTTTTCTGTGGTTTTTGTCCTAAGAGTGGTGACAGTTGGAGTGCCTAAAACTTTGATAGAAAGTCCACCATCTTTCTGGCTGGAAGAACCAGGAAGGAGAATGAGCCCACAATAACCAGTGCCACCAGAGAGTGAAGGAAGAAGCCCCAGAGAGGAGAGAGCCAGAGAAGAACTTTAAGTTTTGTGTTTAAACTCAGCCCAAGTCTTTGGCTATCCCCTGAACCCGTAGATGTGTGGGTTCAGGGGATAGATAGCCAGAGGCTTACAGGCCTGAACTGAGATGTGAGCTGCTTCTCTTTAAATGAGTGACAGAGTCTGAGCCTAACCAACTTAATTGCCTGCAAAAACAGAAACATCAGCACACTTTAGCACCATGTAATGTCTGCACAACATAATTAATATTCACAATGTTAAGACAGTCCAAAATTATTCAACATTTGGAGAGTCAAGAAAATATGACCCATTTTCAAGGGAACAGATACCAACCCTGGTGATGATCCAGATATTGAAATTGTCAAACAACGATTTTAAATCAGCTACTGTAACTATGCCTACTTTTCTACTAAGAGAGATAGGGAGGCAGGAAAAGGAGTTAAGGTTTTGAAAGGATAGATGATTTAGCAGTGAGATACTCCATTGTCATGCTGTCAAATGACTAATTTCTTTCTAATAGCAAGTTTGAGAAATACTTAGACTATGAAATTTTGGTTAGGAAACTATTGCCAAATTGCCTATGTGAACAGGTGAACTGGTTTGACAGAACTTGAGAAATCTATCTAGGTTATTTTTTTATGTAAATTTCTACTTGTGTATTCTTGAGCACAAAGAGCCATACCAAAGTGGGGGTTTTTTCCCCCTAAGCAATATTTAAATGGCAAAACTTGGCTTATAGCTATTACTCAGTGAGAGATATATTTGTTGTATGATAGACAGATTTTAGAATCTTAAAATTATTTTACATCGGTACAATGTGTAAATGTTACCCTTCTATACCTGCTTCACCGTGCTAGATAACTATACTGCTTTGCTTCTCTAGTAGCCAAGCCCTATGCCTGGGTTCTCCACCTACTGGACCTATAGACAAATTATTTGACCTCTCCAAAGCTTATTTATCATACTTTAAAATCAAATTAAAGTACTTAATTAATTCATAAGATTATGTGGATTGAGTGAAATAATACATCCAAATTGCTTAAATAATATCTATTTTCATGAAGATATTTTCTGTTCACCATGGTAATGATAGAACAAAATTTGTGATTAATGGAATGAATTTTCCCAAATCAGTTCATTTCAACATGTAGTGTTTGGAGAAGGGGTGAGGGAATTATAGGAAACCTTTTTTAAATTGGTCATTTAAGTTATTTACTTTCTATTCCACATAAAAAGGCATCCCCACAATTAGATATTTCTTCCCATTAAGAAAATAAACTCAGAAAGACATATGTGCAAAAGGAACTTAATACAGAGTGAAAGACTCAAAAGACAGACAGTGGGAAAAGTATTAATCTCACTCTGCTTTAAATTAACTTCATAGAATTGAAATTACAAAAATTGTGCCTGTACCAGTGAAGGATTTTGACTTTTATATTAAAATTATGTTTTATTGTAACATTGAACTGATACTGATTTTTTGGGATTTACACTAAACCAGAACCCTATAAAGAACTTGGAAGTAACTGGGGTATTTAATTTTATTTTTATATTGTTTATTTTCTTGCCACTTCCTTCAGAACTCTGGGATGGATCCCATTTTGCCCTGGAATTCTTCCCAAACTGGCAGTGGGTTTGCCTAGCACACTGCATCCCGCAGAACAGACAGGGCTCCTAGGATTTATGTTTCTCTTGCTTTGGTAGGTTTTTAGTAGTGTTGGTGAGGGTGAGAGAACTGTAGATTTCACATGGCCATAAATTTCTTATAAATATAATTTCCTTGCATTTTTTAAATTTACCCTTTGTCCTCAAACCTTTCATTTTACTCTTCTTTTATATTTATTCTTATCAGATCTCTTTTTTGTGTTTATTTTCTGTTTCTACTTTCTACCTTAATCTCTTCTGTCTCAATCCTTTTCTCACTTTCTCCCTAATTCAACCATATTTGGTGCTTGAATTTAACCATAACTTCTTTGGCTCAGTGTATCTAAAACTGGTAAGGAAATAATCAACCGGATTCTCCTTTAACATTTCATTATTAGTTTCAGAAATCTAAGTTGTAAGTGAATTCTTATTTTCAGTTTCTTTTTTTACTGCTCCATTTTATTTCTTTTGCTGAAGGAAATTTTATCAAATTGATGTTTATAACTGTTTCCATGGTTTATATTCCCTTTCCTAATTCATTCCATCTTGCCTCAGTTTATTTCTTGATTTACATTGTTCTAGATAGGAGCATAGTTCTCTTTTTTGTTTTAAAAGTATAATTTTATTAAGCCTCATCCAGAAACAAAATCAAATATTAGCTTCACTCAAGTGCCTAAGCTACTTAAGAATAAATAATGCAGGGATCTCAACTAAAGTTTAGTAGCAATCTCTGATATGAACACTGGAATAAAGTGATAGTTATTGCTATAGTCCAAATATATATCTTTGAAAACTTACCACCTATAGTCAGTATTACCCTTTAAAATTTAGATTACTTCCATATGAGAGAACATACATTGTGTTAATGAGTTTAGTATTATCTTCAAAAGTTTCATAACTGAATTTAATTTGCTGACTTTAGTGCTTAATATTTTTAAGAAAAAGCCTGACTACGAATTAAAATTTTTTTATCGCAATTCATTTTTTCCCTCCAGCTTTATGGAAATATAATTGACAAAAAATTGCCTATATTTACAGAGTACGTCTTTCTGTGCCTGGCTTATTTCACATAGCATAATGTCCTTCAGGTTGATCCACATTGTCTTGAATGATAGGATTTCGTTTTTATTGAAGTTGAAATTCAGCCCTAAAATATTCATATATGATATATATACAGGAAGATACCTTGAATATGAATAGTGTGTGTGTGTGTGTGTGTGTGTGTGTGTGTGTGCCATATTTTCTTTACCCATTCATTCACCAATAGATACTTAGGTTGAATTCATATCTTGACTATTGTGAATCATTTCTATATATTTCAAATTGATTTATAAAAGGAATAAAATAGTTTCACTTTTAGTACCAAATAGTTAAAAAGGCAGGCAGTAGGGAAAATATACATTTCCTTCTTTGGGATGTAGATATCTAATAGATCCTGAACTCCAGCACAAAAATATTTTCCATTACCTTGCGTTAAGAATAAACCTGACTTTGGACTAATGAAATGAACTAATAAACTTTTTTTTTTCTCCTTAAATAGCATTGCTTATTCAAATAGCCCTTGAACATATATTTTTATATAATACTCATCTATGAGATGGGTAAATGATTTACATATATTAAGCTTAAATTGATTTGCATATACTAAAACAAAATTCTACCATTTCACATAAAAGGAAATTTAAGGAATCATTTCACAACATCTTCCAACTGTTTCAAATGGGTTTGTCTTAATGATTTAGTTGAATGATTTATCCAGCGCCATACTGGAAGTGTAAATGAAAAGTACGACGTGTAAAACTCTTATTTCAGTATTCATTCCACAAGTTCGGCATTTCCAAACTAGTACTTGGAACAGTTTATAATGTTAAGTATTTTAAGTTTTAGTACCTCAAGATAAATTCATTTGTTGAATGATTTAATGTTTAAAATCTCCTAAAATATAATGTTCAAAGTTCCCTTGCCTTTTATTTGAAGTTGCAATAACTTCACCTCCCTGCAGTGCAGGGTCCACCAGGATAATATCTGAGAATAAAAAAAAAAAAAAACATACAAGTTATCTCTTCTAATGTTTACTTTCTCTCTGGGATACTAAACAAACTGAGTTACTCATCATTAAGTAAGATAATTTATCATTGAAAAGAAAGCTGGAGTTTCTGGGACAAGCATTGGAATTGGCATTGTGATTATACTACCCTAAATCCTTTGAAAATTTGAAAAATTGAGTGATCATTTTCAGAAAATTGTGTCAGATTGCTAAAATGGAAAATAGCATTAACATGTTACATCTTTCCTAGATAAACCCTCCTTCAAAATGTCTGTCAGATAACTGCTTGCCTTTTTTTTTTGGAACTAAAAGTTTGGTCCCTTTTTGAAATCTTTTCTTGGATGTTGGAGACCTAAAATTTTTATTTTAAATATATGAACAGATTTATTTGGTATGCATGATAGAAGATGCAGTGTGTTGCTTAGTACAATTAGTAATACTTTTCTTCTATAATAATAATAACAAAAATAATAATAAAAACAAAAATAATAATAAACAGTGCTATACTCATATTTCTAACCCCAAAGAAGCTGAAGACCTTAGATAATTCATAGAAATTCCTCAGTTACTGAGTTCCCCTTTACTCCCTGCCAGTACACCCAAGGAATCTTTTCCAGATAAATTCACCCACACCAATGATCAAATCTGAACATCACAGAAATGAGTTGACATAAATTACTTACCAAGCCAAAGGCTTAGTATTCTTTTCCTACTTTTTCCTTCATCTCCTCCCCCTACACCCTTAGTTTTTATATAGTTTCTTTAACGTCCGAAGCAGTCATTCCTAGTGTATGTCAAAATTAGTACTTTGAAAATTGGAATAGTCTTTATCTACTTTCTGTAACTGTCTTTATTTTTAGGCTAGTAATTTCAGATTTTTTTTTTTTATTCTTTCTAGCTTCTAATTAAATTTTCTTTTCACATTGACAATTTCAGTAAATTGTAGTAAATTTTAAGAGAGTAATCATTCCACTTAATTTAATTACTTATTTTATTATGATTTGTTTAATATATTCAATTGTCAAATGTTTCTAGTCTCTTAAACCTCTGGTTTTGTTCACATAGATTTAATATAATCTTTTAAAGGTTTGTTTTCATACTTGTAGCATCCTGAATAGTTGGCTAGTTTTAAAATGTTGCCTTTCTTCCTAGTCCACACTAAAAGCCATTGAGTGTTCTAATTGCACATAACACTAAAGAAAAACGTTGTCTACCACTTTTAAAAACAAACTGTGAATATGAAACTGTCTTCATGTGATTGCTTTGCTTTATAAGCCCAGTAAATCAGTTTTAATCCAAAAGAAGACATGGCCTAAATGTTTGTCAAACAAAAAGTATACTGTAGCAAATGATCTTTATTTTACCTCAGCCTGACAACATATATATAAAATTACAAACTGTTTGGGTTGCCAAGATTTTATTTTATTAATTACTACTCTATTTTAGAAATAGTAACCAAACACTGGTATTTAGAAAATACCATATGTTAGAATGCATATTAGAAAAACTATATTAGAAAAAGCTGGAAAAGTAGAACAATAAACTGAAATAAATTGGAAAAATATGGTAATTTTAAGAAAAGCGAACAGGAATCAAATCTTTTTCTTAAAGAACAAATAGACACCTAAGAAATTGCAAGAACTTTTTAAAAGCAAGATTAAAAAATATACTCAGATGGTAAGAAACAATGAGGTAAAATAACTCATTTTTAATAATAGCTACGATAACCTTAATTGAATAAAATTTAAACAGTCACTAAATATGAATGTCCGCTGCTTTGAATTTGAACACATGTAATACCTATACAGTTTTGGCTGAATTATAATTTATGATTGTATAATAGTAGGATTTCTTAAAATCTTTAAATTTGTCGATATATAACTTTATAAGGTTTTCTAGGTACAATTGAAGATTTTTTAAAAATCTAAACCATATAAGTTGTTTATCACATTTTGCAATGTTGGAATAAATGTAATACCAGTGTAAGCCACAGGGTGGGAGTGAAAGGCAAGAACTTGTGTTAAAGTAGCTTAAATACGGAATTGCACTATCCTTAAAATGCTTGTTAAATGCTAAGTAGCTGTAGCTTGGTTTTCTTCTTCTAATACACCTGCATTCCTCACTTAAGACTCTGACAAACTACAAAGACACTGATTTAAATGTATAGGCCAGTAATGGAAATGCACACTCAGAGGTTTGTTTATTTGTTTTCCTAAAGTTTCTGGCCATTTCAGGTGCTACTGGTGATCAGAGTGGCAATTTTGACCAATATGTGAATTTAGGAAATTCTTTGAATTATCAGTATTGAAAATAGTAATTGAAGAAGTTACCAGAAATACTTCATGTCTTCATCCTATTGTTCTACATTCATTTTCAGTTTTTCTGATTATTATCATTTAAAGAAGAAAATATATTGTACTATATATCTATAAGCTACCTAAACTTATTTTTCAGTGAGGAGTATAAATTTTCCATTGTTCTTTCTGTTAACCCATTCTCATTTGAGTTCAGAACCCATTTAAAGTGGTAATCATTTTGTGTCTTTAAGGAAAGAAGACAAGAGATTGCTTCTAGAAAAGAAACTCCTCCAAGGAGTCTTGGCATTCCTTTATTCCATGAAAGGTAGTTCTATATCCTTTTTTGCCAACTCTAAAAATTATAAATATTGAACTATATTCTTATTTACGTATTTTTAAATTTAAACAATTGTAAGAAAATAGCAGCCTCTTAGAGCTAGAAGAGACCAACCCTTTAATAAGGCTCCTCCATATTAAAATGACCTAAATAAGTCATATGGTTAATAGCAGAGATGGGTCTAAAGACTGAATTGTCTAAAGCTCTAATATATCAATAGACTAAGTATTGTAGCCACATTGTTTTATACAGATAGCTCTTAATGTGAACCTTACCAAAGAGAAGAATGTTTAATTTTCTTCTACTTAAGATGTTTACTAAGAACAAAAGTCAATACATTGAAATTTCTAACGTGAGAATGAGACAGTCAGCGTAAGTGTGATATATGAATAAATAGATATGCTAGTCTGCATGACATATATGTATTAGAACTTTTACATTTTCACCTGACTCTCCAAACATTAGAATTGTTTTTATGGACATATTCTAAGAATTTAAAATATTTTTTAACAGAAGTTAAAACCTTTCAATAATTATTTTGTGGTACATAAAAAAATGCTATGTGAGTTTAATTATGATTTTAAAATATTTGAAGATATAACTTTACATTTTTAAATACTGATTTATTTTTAGCAGTTATATAGAGAAGACTTTCTTGGATCTGAAAGAAGAATTTCGTAGAATATGCATGCTAGCAAAAGCACAAAAAGACCACTTAAGCAAACTTAATGTACCAGCCACTGCAAATGGTAAGCTCTGATTTAATATATTACTAATATTATTGGCAATATTAATTTTATTGATTCATTGGAAATTATTTTATTGTGAAAATATTTCTAAATGATTATTAAGTGCTAAGAATCTGCAACTTGCACCTCACATCACTTATAATAACCAAGTGCTGTTAAGTTCTGTAATGTATTACATTATGTAATTATTGGCTTTTTTTCCTCCTCTCTTTATTGTGTGTAGTACTAAATAGATTGAACTCAATGACAAAATTACTAGTCATCATATTGAGAAGTTTTACCTTGGAAAAAGTATAAAATAAATATAGGATATAGCTCTCAAAGTTTTCCATTGCTATTTGGGGGTCCCAATGAACATTAATTCAGATGTTAGTAAGCAACCTTGAAGCTGCACTACCATATATGAGCTAAGTAAAATTATAACGTCAGTTTTGTTTTTTAACTTCTGCCTGAAAATTAATTGAACTACGAATAGATTCTTGTCATTTGGTTCAAGAAATAAACATTACACATTTCATGTTGGAGCACAAAGTACAAATTTAGTATAAAAAATAACTGAAAAGGAACATCTGTTTTACACATGTGTTACAGTGTTTTTAAAAAGCTCCACCCTTCCCTAAAACCCCAGCTTATCTTCCTGTTGTTTCTATCAGTAGTTCGGTATGAATGGCAAAATACTAGGGATTGAATCTGACTACCAAGCACTTCTATAAACAAAATGAAGATAAACTGATCACTTATGATAAATTCTCTTTTACCCTTGTGATTTAAGATATTCTGCATAAAATTCCCAAGAGATGTGGTTTAGTTATCACTCTGAAAGATGTTGCAGCAGTGCTAACACCCCTTTAATTAAAGATCACTTTCCATTTTTTATAACTCTTATATCTAGACTATTTAAAAATCACTCTCTAGTGTAAATTCATTTTTGTTTACTACTGCCATTTTATTTTCAGAAAAGGTACACAGTGTGGTGTTGTGAAAAACAAAACCATCTTTGTAGACAGACACAATTTATCACCTCCCTTCCTCCTACCTCTCCAAAAAGAACTTTAATTTTTCCATCTTAATTTTTGTCATTTTCATTAGAAATTGACCTCTTGTGCCAAAAAAAGACACTAAGTACTTGTGAAGTAAAAGAATTATTTTTATTTAAAATATACTAGCTATAGAGATGTAGTAGCTCAAATTCATAAATGTGCTTTTTTGAACATCAACATCTTATCAAAATATTGGGATGCTGATATATTCATTGACCCTCCCCCATTCTCAGTGGCTTCATACTTTGACCATTTTGAAACTCCACAGCTCTAAATCTGAGTATCTGTCAACTAGAACACTTAAGTGTTTAACTTCAATTTTTTTCCACCCTAAAACTGCTTCCTAACATTTTTCTTATGCTTTATATTAATTGTCACAAACAATAAATACATTATTATTCTTGAAGTGTTTTAGATCTGTTGTGCTACAGATGCCTGTGAAGTTTTGCTGGGTGCAAACAGAAACCAAAATAGCAAATATTATGCTTCTAACAATAGTAGATTAAAAGGGAAGAGCAATAAAAAGAAATACTTTAGGAAAAGATGCCCATTTAAGTTGTTTAAGGATGAACACTACATTAAATAAAAGTATAAAGGAACTATTTCAACTGTAATTTGTAGAATACAGCTGGAAAAAAAATATTCTTAACATTATTGTCCCTATGGTTTTTTTGTTAAACTTTGATTTTTACTTTTAAATAAACAGATATAATTCATGAAAATTTCTGAGTTAGTACATTTACTTTTTATTACTTTTTTTCTTATCTGCATACAACAATAGCCTTGAGAAGGGATAAAGACAAAATGTATGCTTAAGCAAATGTGGCTTCAAAAATGTAGTATTTGGTGTATAAAAGAGGGTCCTATTCCAGTGGAGAAAAGAATCTAGGATTAGAGGTTACAAACAACCATCAAATCTTTTTCTTTTGTCAGTATATTAATACAAGGTAATTAAATTTTAGTAGTTTAAATGGACAACCTGTACTTAAAATTTAGAAATCTAATAATGTTTCTCATTTTATTTTTGTTGTTGTTGTTGGAAAAATAAGTTTTCTTGAAATAAACAAAACAGAAGCAATTTGCTCACCGATCATGTTTCTCAGTATAGTGTTAGGATGACAAGTGCTACAGCATCTCATTTGAGTTTTAAGTTTTCTAAGCTTGGATTTCTAGTAGTTTTGTTTGTTTGTTTGTTTGTTTGTTTGTTTGTTTGTAGATAATAATTCCCATTGCTTGAGCAGATTAATTCAGAACATTATTTTAATGTAACCGAGGTATGCCAGCTAGCTATACTGAAAGAAAGTGCTTTATTACAGCTGTTTGGGTTTTTCCATATTTTGTTCACAGGGAGGATAGGTCAACTACTGGAAAAGAAATTCAGAGCACATTTCTTTCATTTTGTGAACTCTTATCTATTGTTTAATTAGCATAATGGTTCAAAGAACAGGCTCTAGGCTACCTGGGTTCCTGTGCCACACATACCACTCATTCATTAGCTATGCAGCCTTGGAATTATCTCTCCATGTCTCAGTTTCACTATTCATCAAGTGGGGATAATATAGTGCCTACCATGTGATTATCTGGAGTAATGAATTAATGCACATACAATGATTATAATAGTGCATGCCACATGGAAATGCTATTAATGTTAATAGTTGTCATTAGCAGCAGCAGACTCTTCCCACATTCACTCTCTTCTCCTTATGAAGATCATTTTGGTAAGTGTTTCTTCCTTCTCGTTCTTACAGAATTTAAGTACCTAACAGTTGGTTTTTCTGGCTATTTCATAGAATTTCCTGCCACCCTTAAATCTAGTACCAGGAAAATGACTCTTGAGAGTTAATGGACTTTAAGAACCTCAGAGAACAAAGAAATCTCACTAAAACAATTGAGCTTATTCTCAATTACTGTATCATTCCTAGTCCCAGATTATCTAGTAAATGTAGATTATTGTACAAAACTCTTTAGGGAAGAGAATACAGATTCATTCAGAATGCATTTATTGAGGCCATACTATGTGCCAGGCACTGGGCAGGATACTTGGGATAAGTGAAAACCAAAAAATAATTTAGGACCTCAAGAAACCTGCTTTAATGGGAAAGAGGTTTGCTTACAAATATAATAAGGAGTATTTAGTCTGCAGAGCACTCAAGAATCATGCCTAAACCAGCCTTGGGAAGCCAGAGAAAGCCATCAGAGAAATTAATGATTAAGCCAAGAAATGAAGAACAAATAAGAGTTAGGCAAAGAATAGTAGGAGAATACACTTCAGGCAGTCTGCACAACACGTACAAAGGCCTGACAAGAGAGCATGGCTTTTTTGGAGAACTCTACTGAAGTTTATTACAATTGGAGGAAGGAGCGAAACAGGTACAGTGAGAGATGAGAGCATAGAAGGTGATAGGAGCCAGTCACGAACAGTTTTATAAAACTGAGGGAGCAGGGCCTTGGAGATCCATGAAAAGGTTTTAGTAGGAAGGTACAGGTAGCAAGACCAGATTTGTACTTTAGAAAAATTAAGGCAGGGTGACTGAGGGAGCAATGTAGACAATAGATTGCATATGAGATAGATTTAGAGTCAAGGAATCAGTTCAAAGGCTATTGTAATAATCCAACAGTAGAAGATATGTACTAAAGAGAGGCAGTTGGGTATATACAAGATGAACCAAGGAAGTTGGTTGCATTGTACTACCATATGTCCAAACAGAAAACTGTTGTGGTAGAACATGCTGTGGCATGAGACTGCAAAGACCAGAGGAAAGGAGAGGAACTGACATGTTACGTGCCCACTAACCTGGATAGACACTTGGCAAGCTGCTTTTCATACCCTGGTGCTGCATTTGGCATGATTGGTAAATTTTCTATTTGTGAATATACAACTTCACTGATGACTACGTTTTTAGAGTGCTAATTATTTTTTATTTTTGCCATGTGTCCATTTAATGAAAATACACACATTACCAACATCCAACCTCACTGCTTTCTTTTTTTTCATTGTTCAATTTGTTGGGGTGACATTAGTTAGCAAAAAATTCCATAGGTTCCAGGTATACACCTCTACAGTACATCATCTGTGTTGCATTGTGTGTTCACCACCCAGAGTCAGTTCTCTTTCCTCCACCATATATTTGACTCCCCCTCCCTCCTCTCCCACCTGCTCCCCTTTTACCCTCAGGTAACCGCTAAACCATTAACTGTGTCCATGAGTTTTTCAGTTTTTGTTTCTTTGTTGCTTTCAGTTTTATATTCTGCATATGAGTGAGGTCATATGGTTCTTGGTTTTTTTTTTCTGTCTGGCTTATTTCGCTTAACGTGATCTCTAGATCCACCCATGTTGTTGCAAATGGCAGTATTTCATCTTTTCTTACAGCTGAGTAATATTCCATTGTGTATATGTACCACAGCTTCTTTATCCAGTCATCTGTTGCAGGGCACTTTGGTCGTTTCCATGTTTTGGCCACTGTGAACAGCGCTGCGATGAACATTGGGGTACATAAGTCTTTGTGGCCTAGGGTTCTCAATTTTGGGGGTAGATCCCCAGAAGCAGAATTTCTGGGTCATATGGTTACTCCATTCCCACTTTTCTGAGGAACCTCCACAGCGGCTGTACCAGTTTGCACTCCCACCAGCAGCGACTGCCTTCTTGAAATAATGTTATGGAGCACAATTGTGCTTTTTCAGGCCCCAGGATCATCAACATGGAGAGTTTTTTTTATCATTGGGGAGTTTGTTTTGCATTGGGAAATGTAGCCCTTGTTGGCCGTACACTAGACTGGAGAGTTTTCTGAGTTCCTATTCCACTTGTTTGTTTTTCTTTTCTCTTCTCCTGTTTTCAGCTCTTGTTGATAGGTATTAATTATTTGCCTTCAACAACTCATATCCATACCTTTTAATTTGTTACTTCTAACCAGCCATGAGCTTGGGAAACATCAAACTTGTTAGAATAAATCTAAAATGAGAATAAGAGCAAAATTTATATATCTATGAATCCTGTAGGTCTAATTCTGACTCCTTAGATGCTTATTTACTTACTTTTTACCTTTTGCCTATGTCCTACAGAATCAGATTTGTTGGATAGTGACTTCTAGATGAATGAGCTACAAATGCCCTGGTAGCTACCTGATATCTACCTATTATCTCTAGAGCCCCTTTTTTTTTAATCTATAAGAGAGGAAATCACATATTCACATAATTTTCTGAACACGCGTCCCAAAACATCCCCCCCTTTTTTTGCCTTCACTGTCTTCTTTCTCTCCAACTTGCACCACCACAGCTCCTTCACATAGATTATTGAGAGTAGACAGTGGCTAAATTGATTGGTAATATACTTTGTCACACAGTGATATTATGGGAAATAAACAACCTAATTCATAATAGATTCCTAACCTGTACTGTGTATATATAGATAGACAGACACACACACACATATAAAAATATTCCTACTAAGGATTTTCCTTTTTAACAACTTATTTGTCTAAGCAAGCTCACAGTTGCAGCTTCCATTACTGACAAAATGTTTAAATGTATACACTACAAGCAAATGTTTTTTTAAGCGTGGAGCAGTAGAACTGTGAACAAGATACAAAGCTTACAGCAAAAGACCTGGGAAAAGACAAAGCAGTTAAACTGTGACTAATAAGCTACGTTCCATTCACCCTCTGGAGACTGCTAATATTCCTGTGTAAGATGGTAGAAAATGTAAAAAATCCCAGTTATCTTCAGTTACTATAAAAAACAATAGAAAAAATAATACTCATCTG
This sequence comes from Lyroderma lyra, assembly GCA_004026885.1. Classification (NCBI taxonomy): domain Eukaryota; kingdom Metazoa; phylum Chordata; class Mammalia; order Chiroptera; family Megadermatidae; genus Lyroderma; species Lyroderma lyra. The sequence goes on along the minus strand of PVJL010008216.1, from coordinate 24,322 downwards.
TCCAAAGCCAATTGAACATTCAGATTGTTAAGGATGATGGGAGTGTGACTGTTTTCCTTTTGTGTTCTTTTCCCTGTAGAATCACAATTCTCGGTGCCTGTACAGTGTACAGATAAAACAGATAAACAAGAAGTGCTGTTTAAGCCTCAGGCTAAAGATGATATAAATAGAGGTGCACCATGCATCACATCTGTCACACCAAGAGGACTGGGCCGAGATGAGGAAGACACCTCTTTTGAATCACTTTCTAAATTCAATGTCAAGTTTCCACCTATGGACAGTGACTCTACTTTCTTACATAGCACTCCAGAAAGACCCACCATCCTTGGTCCTGCCACATCTGAGGCTGTGTGCCAGGATAAATTTAATGTGGAGCTCAGAGACAATCCAGGAAACTTTGTTAAAACCGAAGAAACTTTATTTGAAATTCAGGGAATTGACCCCATAGCTTCAGCTATACAAAACCTTAAAACAACTGACAAAACAAAACCTTCAAATCTTGTGAACACTTGTATCAGGACAACTCTGGATAGAGCTCCGTGTTTGCCACCTGGAGACCATAATGCATTATATATAAATACATTCCCACATCAGGACCCGACTGATGCACCTTTTCCTTCACTTGATTCCCCAGGAAAAGCTATCCGAGGACCACAGCAGGTAACTGTTTTGCATTAACGAATGTATTAAGTGTGAACACACATTTTGCCAGACATGCACAGATATGCATGTCTTTCAGACATCCTGTTTAAACTAATGACTAGCCAAAGTTACACTCTCAATAAAAAATCCAAAACCTATAATAAATGACATGAAATTATAAAAGATGAATATGGTAAAGCCGTATTATAAAGCACCTTAAAATTTATGGCACATTTTTAAATGCATGTAAGCCTTATTGATATCTAGTGTGTGTTCTTATTATAATAGGATTCTTTATTAAATTTCATACTGTGAAACAAATGGCATTTTTCTATTAAAAAGTTTGTATAAATCATTCTCATCTTTATAGAAGAAATGCATGATTTTTCACATGCATATTCCTGTTTTATCAAAATAAGTGCCCCATCTTTCACCTAATTCTTCTATTACATTCTCAGTTTGATTTTGGTTTTAGTTTCTAACCTAGCACTGAACATGCAGCCTAATATATTTTTTAAATAATCTCTGCGTATGTATGATTTTAATCAAATCCTTTAATGTTCCTAAAGCTCACAGACTACTTACAACCCCCCAATCAACTCCTACCATCCCTTTTATTTAGGTCCTATCACGGGATGATTCTTTTAGTTTAAAAAAAATTTTTAATGCCCTAAGGCAAATGAAAATATATAATTGTTTCAATAAACAGAAACTGGTGAAAATACAGATTGGTGTAAAATGTCTGTATAACTTGGCAAACATTTGTTTGATTTCTCTTTGTCTTAAACAACTTGATGATATCCTTTGGCTTTATAAGTACTCTCATAGGCTATAGACTTTTAAATCAGTATATAAAGGAGGCAATAGTCAAGCTGTGGTATATTTTAGTAGCAGGGGAAACTAGGCAGCTCTGACAGTAAGCTTTAATTATAAACTTACTTGTATTCTACGTTGTACCTTATTTCACAACATAGTCTCAGTTATAGTTACTACTAAATGAAGCAAATTAAACAGTTTCATTTATTACAAGTAGAATTCCTGTGGAGCTGTGAAGTACATCAGTTCTAATGCTTGTTACTTTTTTTTCCATTATATTTCTTCCTTGTTCTTTTACTAGTTAGTCTGTGCATTCATGTTTCAGTAGATGGCACCCTGCATTGTGCATTTACTTTATATGCTACAGCAAAAGAAACAGCTGGTATGTGATTACAACTTGATGGAAAAGTATTCAGCTTTAAAAATGCAGGAGAGTTGGTGTTGAGCTGTTACAAGACATGGGGCATAAGGTTACATAATTGATATTTTGGCAGAAAACGCAAAACTAGTTTGTTTTGAAGGCCATGTTACAAGTGTACAATTGAAAAAGTATTTCTTAAAATGGGTTTTTAAAGTATTTTGCTATTTTATTTGTAATAATAAAGCTAGTATGATAAATATAAAATTTTTGAGTTATTGATAACAAAGGGAGTGAAATGATGGTTACATATTTCAAATTTTTACTTTTTATCAATCATTACTACTTAACACTTTTTTTATACATTGAGCTATCAATACAAAGTCAAAAACATATCTGATTATTTTTGCTCTATGTGATTTTTTTCTTCCTACTTTTGCTGAGTCAGTGATTGGGGTCCCAAATGAATTCTATGAAGAGATCAAATCTGAACTAGTAGCTCCTAGCAGGGAAGGATAAATATGGACTTTAAAGATAAATTAGCAGTAGGAGATTGGCTCACCAAATTTAGAAGCTAAGTTGCTTCTAAGCCTGTTTCTTACAATTTTAATAAGAAACATCTTAATAAGAATTATTTTAACAATCTTTTATTTGTATCCATATCAACTAGAGTGGTGTGTATTAATTGTACTTTTTGTTTAAATTGCAAACAATAAAATTTAAATCTAATTAACTAGGTGTTTGCTTATATAATTCACAATTATTCCTGCTTTTCTTTTATCATGAAACATTTTCCTAAAAATTGTTTTATCCCAAATTTCAAAATATTTATTTTAAATATTTCCTGTAATAAAATTACTTCTCACAAAAGAAATTGAGTCAGTGTTATTATAAGCCCTCCGTACTGATATTTGAGTGTATGTCGGTGCTTAGACAGACTTTGTATATTTACACCAACTGTACACAGCTGTCCAGTAAAATGTTTGTAAGAAGACAGTGATGTCGTGAAACCCAAATGCTACAGTTAGTAACACGTATACTGATTATGTAAATGATTGGTTAACTAGAATGAAAGAGATTGGTTAAGGGAATGAAAACCAACACACTTATCAAGTGTTGTACTAGGCTGTTACTTTAAAAACTATTAGTAATAGGAGCACCAAGGAGTCTCTTTAAATTGACTTTTTAAGCTGATTTTCCTCAAAGTATCAGAATTTAGCTATGTCAAGGTAATTTACCTATGTCAAGGTAAGAAAGCAAATTTAAAAAATAATATGGTTTGTAACATATTAGGAAAATAAGACATTCCAGTCAACAAATATTTTTGAGCACCTACTATAGAACTATAAATGCTTTTCTTTTGCCCTTCTAGGTGTATTTTTTAAAGAATGAATTCAGTTATTTAAAGGTAGTTGTGTGCCACTTATAATAGAGGTAGTGCTATTGAATTATGATTTTCTACATTTCTTTAATTGGGCAGCTATTGATAGGTTTCACTTCATTAGGCCACAAGAAGGAATAAAGAAGGCCAAACTATGCACTATGTAACAGGAGCAAAATAAGAAATCAAAAGGATGCATCAGTGTTAGATTTTGTTGAATGATTAATTTTTAAGGGTTCCAAAAACAACTGATCAATGGAAGCTGTGTAGTACTTTAAAAGAAAAAACTTCTTTTCAGAAATCAAACACTTATTCCTTCCTACATGATTTATTGTGTATTAGCTTATCAATAGTGAAATTTAAATTGGTCTTCATTGACATGCATGTACACACACATCATGTCTAATGTACTATGTATTAATAAAAGCCCTAGAACTTTAAGATTACTATTGTAAAATAGGAAAGATAGAATTTAATTTTTTAAAGTCTCGATTATTGTCTGTATTCCAAAAAAGTAGTTTTGGAATATATTTAACATGTATTAAATATATGCTGGTGTTAAGCTGGAAGATTTTTAAATATGTGAAGATAAAGTGCATGGATGTGTATTTTAAGTGATTCTTAATCAAAGTTTAGTTGTGCCCTTTATAAAAAAGAAAATTGAGCCATGTCTAATTCTAACTCTCTGGAAACGTAATTTGCTTTCATATTAGGGAATTTCATATATATCACATAACTCATTCAAAAAAACTTGAATTTGAAATGTAATGCAAATTGACTTTAAATACAAATAACAGAAGATGTTTCTGTTTGTTTCCTGCAGCCTGTTTGGAAGCCCTTTCCTAATCAAGACAGTGACTTATCATCGGTACTAAGTGACACAGGCTCAGAGCTGCATATACCTCGAGTATGTGAATTCTGTCAAGCAGTTTTCCCACCATCAATTACATCCAGGGGGGATTTCCTTCGGCATCTTAATTCACACTTTAATGGGGAGACTTAAGATACATTTGAAAACAGACATACCAGGTTCTACGTAATGGTTTTGGGTTTGTAAAACTATAAATTGTTGATTGCAAACTTCGTTCAAGATCATTTATTGAAAAATCACAGCTAATTGAATTTTTTCTAAACTTATATGTAACTTCCTTTTATTACCTTTGAAAAGATCATTCTGTACAAAACTGTAATTCATTGTATTCAATGTTTACAGTGTTTATTACCATAATTCAAAATTATGTATGTGACTTACAGAATTATATAACCATAATTTATATTTGTTTCAAATATCTAAGCTTATTGCTTGGATTTCTAGTTAGCTCTATTGAATTTGGTGATGTCAAATGTTTATAGGGTTTTTCCATTTAAAAATTTAGATTATTTATGCTATAGATGATGTTCTTTTCTAATAAACCTATAATAGAGAACAATAGACAACATAAACATCTAAGTAAATACCAAACCTAAGACATTTGTTGCCCAATGACTAAAATCTCTGGTAGAATTATTTAAACACTGTAGGTTGTTTTTTTTTTTAAATAATATACATGGTTTTAATTTTTACTGTGTGTATAGCTAGCTACATGAGGAAATTAGTTAAATATTAAGAGTTACTTATATTGTGATCATTAATGTGTTCTTTGTTCCTGAGTAAAAAATATAAAGGAAAATAAATCACATTTTGGGGAAGTTTATACAATTCATATTTTCTTTCCAGTAACTTGATAGAAGGGTGATACCAGATTAGATGATATTTTATTACAACTTGTAGATCACATTGAATTTTTAAATTATTTTTCAAACTAACTTACTAAAGATCATATTTGTATAATATTAATATCTAAGGGGAGCAAATCTAAAACTCTGTAAATATGATATCCATATTTATTCATTATATTAGTCATACTCTATTCACATTCTTGTTGAAAACTTTGTTATTCATTGTTAGCAGCCTGATTGATGGCCACCGGAAGACATTTAAAGTAGAAGATGCCCAATTCAGAAGGCTGCAGAATTTTTTTTTAAATGACACTTCCCTTTCAGTGTTCTCTTCCTTGTGATTTTTGTCTTTTAGGTTTCTCTCCCCTTCCCCCCGATGTTTAAGGCACGACTTCCATTTTATGAAGTAAACATTGAATTGCAACTCTTAAAACCGAAATTTAAGGCTTCTTTGGAGCATGGGTTTTGAAAAGCTGGAGTGTTTAGGATGAGGGAATTGGAGCAGACCCCTGTGCCACAGTGGAGCCTTAACTTGAAGAAATGAGAGTGGGCCTCAACTGCTCAGGGTGCCAAGCACATCGCATTGACGTCTTCCTCTCCAAGGTGACATAGCGATGATTAGGCATTCACTGCGAAGGGTTCTGAGGCATGTACATCTTTCTTTCACTGCCACTGGGGCTGAATGGAAATGCCTAGACAATTAACCACGTCTCTTCCCTTCCCCCACTACCTTTCACCCACCCAGCCTCCCCTGTCACTTACTCCTCCACACACACACAAACACACACACACAAAATTTAAAAATAAAAACTTCCCAGCGTGTACCAGCTAGGATATACCACTGTACCTATCTCGTGAAAGGGGATTCTTTTTTCTTCTTCTGTGGAAGAGGAAAAGCCCCTCTCACACAGTTGACATTACTAGCCTGCTGACAGCCATGAGGAATTACCGCCCAGAAAGTGACTCGAATTAAAGTGTATCTACGATGCTTCTTCTCCCATACATTCTCTTCCCATCTCTACCACTTTTAATAAGAGCGTAGAACTGTAGTTTTCTTTGGAGTTCCCGTGCTTCCCCAACTTCCGAGAGGCAGAGGCCCTCTGGGCCCAGGAGAGGCAGCCTGGCGAACAGGCTCCTGTCCCGCATGCAGAGGTGGTGCTGGCTGCGGCTTGATGTGGAGTGGGCACCAGCCAGGTCTCTCCCTCTGTCTCTTATTAAAGTCGTGCAGAGGCTGTCTCTTGGCATCTGCTAAGCGTGGCCGTGTAAGAACAGCTCCCAGGTAAAAAAGCTGCACACGCAAAACGCTGACTCTGAAAAAACCACCCCCGCCGAGGCGAGGCAGTTGTGAGCGGGATGCCTGAGAAGTGGGAGGTGAATGTCCTCGGGAGGGCCCCCCACCCCACCCCACCCAGTGCAGCTTTCCCCGGAGGCTGAGACTGCTGCCAGCAGGGACATCTGCTTTCTTACACTCCCGCCTGGCTCACCCCGCCCCCTCAGCCCGGGTTGCGTGGTTATTTTACCAACACGGGGGGAGGGAGAGCTCGAGGAGGTAGAAAAGGGGTGGATGGAAGCTCAGGAGATGTTCTTCCCTTTCCCCCAAGTCCCCTCCTTTTCCCTTCACATCTTTTAACCTTCAAGGTAAAGACTTTATAAATATGAAACGATAAGCGTGTCCGCCGACTCCTAGGCCCGCCTTCTGCTCGCGGGGCTCTCGAGTGCGGGGCCTCACCCTTCTCTCCATCCTCCCCAAGGTCCGGCCGGGTTCCGACGGTTCAGCCAAGCCGACCCGGTGCGCCCAGCCTGTAGCGCCTTCTCTCCCGGGCTGCTGCCTCGACAGCTGCTTGTAGCTACAGTAATTAGACTGTCAGTGCTTGTTAGAGGAGAGAGGGGAAAACACGCTTCTGACAGCAGATTCCGAGACTCCCCAGTTTGTTAATTTCTAAGAGATCTTTAAAAGCATTAATTGAGGTCTCCCCAACTCTCCCCTCCCGCGCCTCTCCCCAACTCCTCCCTTCCCAAAAATATCTTCAGGAGAAGAGAATTCTCTCCGCGTGGAAGCAGTGTTTCCCGCAAAACTGCAAGCCCGCCCCCGACTCACGCACACACACCCTATTGTACATCTAGATAAAGATGCACGCAGTGTGTGCGCGAGGCTAAGTCCACAGAGCAACCAGGATTGCACTTAAAGTCATAATAAATAATAAATAAATAAATAAATAAATAAATAAATAAATAAAATAGGAAGGAAGGAAAGGGGGGAGGGAAGCAGAAGTCGGGAAGAAAAGAGAAAAGCAGCAGGCTGATTACGAGGTGTCAAAACTGCCAGGAGCAAGAAGGTGATAGCAATCAGGGGTGAGAAGAGTGCGGCATTCGTGCGGGGCAACTAATTATCCGTCTCATTTGAGAAGAGCAGCATTTGAGGCAGCAGCGTTCGCCTGCTGAACGGTGACAGATTGGCGCGGAGGAGAGGGGAGGTGTTAAAACAATGGAGCCGGGCGCGCGAGCGCTGCTGCATGCTAATCAGCCCTCCCTCCGCCTGCCTGCCGCGCTCTCTCCTTCCTCCCGGCTCCCTCCTCCGCGCTCCCTCCTCCCGCCTGCGGCGCTCCCTCCTTTCCTGCGGGCCCGCCGCCGCCGCCCGCTTCCTGCTCCCTCGCTTTCCCGCGCGTCCTTCCCGCCACTGGCAAGTGGAACCCAGCCACCGCCACCGCCACCGCGGCCCTCGCTGGCCGGGGGCCCCCGCGCAGCCACCCGCGGGCCCCTTCTCGGGCCCGGGCCACACGCGCGGCGAGCGCCACCCGTGCCGGTGCGCCCTGGGCCCGGCGTCACCGACGGCCCGCGTTTTCGGTTCCAAGTCCTCGAGAAGAGGCCGGGGAACCTGCATGGCCGCGTCCACTTGCTTTCTGCTGGTGGGTTGCACGCGCTGGGCAGCAAGCGAGAACCCGACCGAATTCAGGACGGGCCAAGGGCGTGAGAATCGGGTCAGGAAGGCCCCTGGACGGACGGCCAGTCCCCCGGCCTGACCCTAGCGCGGCTGCCACCCCACAGGCCTCCCGCCGCCCCCTGCCCGCCCGGGAGCAGCTTCCGGCAGAGGCGCCCTCGCTCGCGGAGCCCCGCAGACCCCAGCACCCTCCCTCCCCACCCCGCCAGAACTCTGTGCCACACGATCTGTAAGCCCAGAGAGGAGTACAAAGGCCTTATTAGCATTCGTCGTGCTTCCAAGGCTTAACCTCCTGACCCCAAGACTAGACTAGGAGGCTTCTGGACCCCCAGAGATACACCATTTAAACTGTCGCGGGTAAGAGAAAGCCTTTGAGAAACTCGCCACCCCACCCTCTACCTCGGAACTTGGGGCCGGAGGAGGCCGGGGCGTGTGGGGCAGCACAGCTCCCCTCCTGGCTGCTCCGTCCAGGGCTCTGGCCGGAGGGAAGTGAGTCAGAACAGCTCTGGGCGCCCCACAGAATCCTCCAGAACCTGAGTGTCTGCTGGAGAAGGCCTCCTGGACCTGTAGAGGCGGGCCTGGGACCTGAGGTTTTGGATACAATTTCTGTTTACTTTCTGAATTTAAAAGCTGATTGTTGAGCTTAAAGCTTTTGCTTAAAATACACTTTATTCCTACCTTTACTATTACGGATTTACAGAAATTACCCTGAGAGATTAAAAACAAAACCATTGAAACATTAAAGCTTCTAATGGCTTAAGTAGGTTGAAGGAAACACAGCTACAAGGGACTGAATGAGAATGCAATCCTTCTCACCGGTACCCTGCTGTTCAGTTAACTAGTTGTTTTGTTACCATAAAACTTCCTTTCCCCAAGCCACAGATGGAAAAGAAAAGCAGTAAAAAATACTCCATGTCATACAATTTTTTTCCTGCTGACCTTTACCACTGCATAACTTTAAACACCCAGTTGTTCCTTTAAATTAATTTAAAATGTGAAGATTTGATAAAGCTTCATGTATACACAAGGGTTTCGTTGATTTTTTTTCTCCACCCTCTTGTTCGTAATGTTTCATAATGCAAGTGCCACACCAGAAAATAAAATAAAAACCACGATTAATTTGGGTAGTTTATACCATTATTGATCCAGTCATGAAAAACTACGCAAGCACAGAGTGAATAATTTTTTCTTTTAGAATATACCCAGGCATATCAATACAATAGCTTGAATGTAAAATTGTTAGGATCTACTAAAACGACACAGAATGTTTAACCGTTTTAAAATTGAGAATTCTTAAAAGAGTTACATAAAGAACTGTGTGTAAGTAAATGTTAATGCTTTCGGGTTTCCACTCTTCGAAAAACCACTAAGCCTCTCTGCCTTCAGTGCATCACAGGCCTTTTAGGGCTGTAGTATTATCTGGCATTAAAAAAAACACCCTGGCACCTGAATCTGTTAAAATAGCAACCTATCTAACGGGGGAAAAAATTAACTTTACATTTATTAATGTAAACTTGGAAACTCAGATGCTCTATCAGCATCAAAATTAAGCAATTTATTAACTACTCATCAGCCTTCTCTTCATTAATCAATTCTACAGAAGCAGAGTCTCTCTCTCTGAAGCAGTGAACCTATAGAGTTCAAATAAATTTAGTTCAATTCTATGTTATGTATTTCTAATATCTAATCAAATTCTTTACCTTCCAACCACTTGATTTTTACGGGTTCAGTATAATTTCTTCTCAGTCTATAGACTTCACAAATGTGCATGATTGTTCTAATGGTGTATTTACCAATAAGTTTTTATTTGCACATAAGGACAAAAAGGTGAAGTGAAATTTGGTCCCAATGGAAACCTGTTAGGTTCCCTGAACATATGGCTCATTGGGCTGTTACTTCCTTTTTGAGATCATTTTCCAAGATTTTTTAATATATACATCAATTTGACACCAGTTATAAAGAAAATATATTGGCTCTGAAGATGCCTCCACCTGGGGCATATCTCTCAATAACAAACCATCTAATCAGGTGTACTCTGAAGATACAGGTTTCCAGTCTCCAAGAAAGGGGGAATAATTTAAAATCAGTCAAAACTGACAGTTGATTTACACTGTCTTTGAAATTAGGTGGTTCTTTGGATTTTTAGAATGCCACAATGATTTCATTAATGCTGTTTAAGGGTGATTGCTTAAATCTCTTTTCTCGGAAAGCTATGCATTTGGAATCCACACTATTACAATGATTTCACCCAGTAGATACAAGTGATGTAAGTCTCTTGGAAGTGTGTGGTGCCAGCTTAAGACTTAAGGGGAAAATCACAGCACATTGAAAAAGATGTAAATGTTCAATTGGTAAAAAAGGGGGGAAAACCCGTGCTAAAACATGTGCCTATTTCCATTAAGCTTAATTTACTATTCAAAACAAGTTTTTCCTAATAAGCCCTATTGTTTCTTTCTGTTTTGTAAAATTTAATATGTGTGAGACAAAAACCAGATTCAGAATGTGAATGAAGTCTGTTTAGCGAAAGCTTGTTGGAGCTCACCATTCAAGGAGGGCCTCAAATTGAAAGACACATCACCTAGTAACACCGCTAGGATATAAAGTTGCAATTTGCTTAGGTCAGTTCTGGAACCAGTTTCAACTAGATGGCTAACTTCCTCCAGGCTTAGAGTTGCTCACGATGAACTGGTACACTTAAAGTGCAGAGAGCACTAGAAGATTTAGAACAATGAAACATGTACATTTACTCAATAACTAGATTTCTCTTTAGTGTATTCCTCTTCTTTCTAATCTAAGGTCTCAGTCCCCAAATAGGGCTGAAGTATACATTCCCCAAAATGTTATTTCCTGTCCTGTCTGTACAAGGCTGTTTGCCTTGAGGTCACTCACACTTTTCCAGAGTATTTCCACCTGATTATGGAGCCTCTTGATGTTGAACTGGTATCCCTCACTTGAATATTTCCTTGGAATCTGGAATGCCTGGGTAACCTGGAGTGTGCCCAGCTTCCTTTGTTGTTTATTGCCATATCATGAATAAGTTTTTAAAATGTCTTGCTTATCTCCTTTGGAAGCAGTGTACAAAAGATAGTTGTCACTTATTAATTAATTCAAGGAATAATTGTTTTAAAAATAACAAAATCTTAAAAGATCGCATAATCCAACATGGTTTTTGTGTGGACAAGATGAAACTGTGTCTGAAAAGAATGAGTCCTTCACACACACTCAGATAACTAGAACTCAACTCAAACTCTCATGCTTTTTAATCCACTATTTTTTCCATAATAATCCCTCACCTCACAAAAGATCCACCTTTCATTGGCTTTTTACTAGGCTTCAGAGAAAGTTTAAATCATTGATTGTTACAGAAGTCTTTTGTACATGAAGAGACTAACCGTTATACTTAAACCACAGAGACAGTAGTGAGCCTTGCACTACTTGACCATGGGGTGCAGTGTATTACTTTGGGATTATCCATTTATCACCCCTAACAGGATCCAAAACATTGTTGCTAGGAGAAAGAAGCACCTTAACACACTGAGTGGTAAGCTTTTCTCATGCCTGCCTCAATGAAGGAATAGCAAGTGTTAGAACATATTTTTGAAGCTGAGATACCAACTAAGGCAGGAAAAAAGGCAAAAAGAGATTTGTACTTCTAAAGCATGGAGTTAAGCCTCACTGTAACTACAAAAACACAATGCTAATTTTCTAACAGTCCAAATTCTAAACAAAAGGTTCTTGGGCAAGAAAAAAGTAAACCAGCATGAACTGGAAGTGCACCTATGCATTTTCTAAAACTATTTAACTGAAACTCTCTGAAGCACTCTCTAAAGAAAACAAGTACTTGGTTTGGTTCAAGAGTTGGCCTTCACTTGTCTCCCCTGAGGCTCCTCAGGAGGTCTCAGCATTATATTATTGTCTTTCCTGGACGGTTGCTGAATCAACTCTGAAAACAGCTCTCATTAGAGAAATAGTTTCTTCTTTTTAAAGTTGTTAAATTGCACTAATCACCAGCGAGAATGGGGCATCCTGTGTGGGTGTATTCAAACAACTTCAAGCAAATGGTTTAAAAGGAAGTCAAGCTCCCTGGGAACCCAAAGGATCTGTCAGGGTTCTAAAGCTTCCCTGAAAAAGATTCTCTCACCAGGACAGAGGGAAGAAATGCTTATAGCGAAATGCCTGCAGCAGCCCCCTCCGTTAAGCAGCTTTGTATCTCTCTGTCTCTCTGTCTCTCTGTCTCTGTCTCTGTCTCTCTCTGTCTCTCTCTGTCTCTCTCTCTCTCTCTCACACACACACACACACACACACACACACACACACACACACGTGCGCTCCAGAGTGCAAAGGCCCACTGTTTTTTCTTTGTTTTTTCCTGAAGTTTTACCCCGGGCATTTTGAAAATCTTTGTTTTCAGCCCCTCCAAGGCCTGGATGAGATCTATTTGTAGGTTAGAGCAGTTGATGAACTTCAAAACACAATTTTGCTCTACCCTTCCTCCAAAGTTTTCAATTCCCAACTTTGTTTCTTTCAAAATAAATGTTAGTAAATAATGTGTCTCTTCATAGTAAGAGTTCAGAAAAAGTACACAAACCTGACAGGGGAGTACCATAGTAACTGCCACTCTACTTCCAAACATGCCAGGGTACCCTCTGCTGGAGGCAGAAAGGAGGCAGCCTCGGGGAAGGAACGATCGTCCATTTCCTAGTCAACAATGACACTGCCACTCTCTCCAAAATGTAAGGACATTTCCAAGTGTTTCCGTCATTTCTTCCTCCTCCACCCTACAGTGTGGTTGGAAAAGTATGCTGTGGGGGTGACTCATTTCCTTTCAAAGGCAATGTCCCAATAAAAGTATCCTTAGTTTCCAGATATACATCAGAGAATAGCCTTGATTCTTGTTTGGTTTCTTCAATAAAGTATTTTTTAGTTATTGTAGCAGATTTAGCAACTAAAAATACAGGATGCCCGGTTAAATGTGAATTTCAAGTAACGACAAATGATTTTTTGTTACAAGTATGCCCTATGCAATATATGGCACCCCTACTTTTAATATACCAGGGCCATGTAATATGAAAAGTAGAGGCATTTATGCCCTCTATTACTGACTATCAAGATGTGAAATCAAGTTTTGCTTAACAGATTTCCCCCTAGCGTGTTGCTTTTTTGTGGGTTTTACTGGGGGAGAGGCAGGCAGCGATTAGGTGTAGAGCGAATATCCTTTTTTGTGCCTGGAATTTTCTTCTTCCGCATTCCGCAGGGAGAGCCTCGGGGCCTCTAACTATCCCAGCACTCGCTGTACGTGCTACTCCCCTAGCTTTTGCTTATACAATGTTTTGTATTGTGTTTACATGTGTTTCTAGACTCTCCTCCAGGATAATGTGAGCTTTTCAAAGAGAGGGGATGCGTATCACATCCGCTTCCTCCCTTCCACAACTGCCCGGGCGTCCCTCTCGCCTCTCCTTCCAGGCTGCTTCAGGTGAGTCAGGAGACGCTCCGGGAATTCCTCTCGGGCGGATGTAGGAGGACCCCGACACGCGGCAGGTGAGGCCCTGCAAGCGCACGTCAGTGGAAAGGAGAAAGCAAGGTGGGCTTTCAGGCCCCTCCAGCCCTGCCCTGCGGAGGGCTGAGGGCCTGAGGCCTGGACTGCAGGCCTCCTCCGGGCGCCTTCGCCAGCCCGTCCCGCCTGCTGCCCTGCTGGAGCCGGCGAGGCCGGGAGACCTGGCGCCTGGGCCCCGGGCCCCTCTGCCCGCCAGAGGCGCGGGGCACCGACTGCTCCGGGCGCCTGGGGTCGCGGAGGCCGGGAAACCTGGGCTCCAGGCCTTCCCTGGCCCCCGGCCGAGCGGCGCCTCGCTTCAGCCGGGCGATTCTTCCCCTCATTTGTTGCATTGTTTGCATTAATATGAATATCTTGTTCTGTTTGTTTTGTCTCCTGGGAGCCAATAAAGCTGTGAGTTTTTTCTTTACACCAAATGCAGCTCTACGGGCGATCAATCAATGGGTAGTCTTCGGATAATCTGTGAGAGTGAGAAATCTAATAAAGCTAGCGACTAAAAAAGGAAAACAATCCATTTTTCTCCTAGGTTAACTACGTCAGGATGCGTGTTCCACTTAGGCTGCTTGAGATGGGTTTACCTCTTGTTTTTTGTTGTTGTGGTTTTTTTTAACAAATGGATTTAAATGTCAAGATGGAAGGAGAGGAGATCTGAAGGAAGAGTGAGAAGAAAAGAAGAGGAGTTTTGAGGGGCCCCTTACATTTGCTGATGATTGGGGGGGTTTTGCGAGAAGAGGAAAGGTACTTTCTAATGCCCCAGAAAATGAGAGAGCTGTAGGATTCTTTAGCAGTGTTCCAGGCAGATAGAATATGTAAATTAGTAAGGAGGTTAACAAAGCAATGATAATAAATCAAGTAATTATTAGTGTCCCCTCCCCCAGTCACTCGTCTCCTGCTAGACGCTGAACTCCCAAAATGCACTTTGGGAAGGCCCCTCGGCTCTCCTGAGCCCTGCGAGAAGGATGACAAAATCTGCTTCGGCTGCTGCAGCTCTCCTCACAGCACAATGCTCCTCAGAGCACAGATCATTTATAAACAGATCAAAATAACAATCTGAATTTTCTAACATTCACAGCTGAACTGAAGAGCCCAAGATTGTGATGAATTGTTAAATTGCAGTAGCATTGTTTTGGATTGCTAATTAAAAAAAAAAATAAGCAAACCCCATGACTCTAGATATGACAACTGAAAATACCCACAAATTATTTAATAAATGAAGCGTCTAACAACTTTAACACTTCCTGGTCGCCTTGTTAATAAATGTAATTTGAGGTAGATTTTTAAAATCTTCAATCTAAACAGTGAATTCATTACGCGCCATTCAGATCTCTGGATGCCTATGGACTTCTTGGAATTAGGTGTTAAATAGACAAAAGTGAACCAAACTGCCTTTAAAAGCACAGCATGACCATGTAATTCTTTTTCCAGTTTGTGGTAAAAAATGATGAAACTTCTTTCCAAGTAGCTATCACCCAGATTTAGTGTGAAAAGTAGTGTAATTGTAATTCACGCCATCAGGGTCTATCGCTGATAGACGATCAGCTGTTCTGTAGTGGGGAGAGGCTTTCTTTTCAAATAGGAAAGCTGCCAAGTGCTCTGCGATACCTCCAGCAAGCTTATCGGATTGAGTTCAGAGCCAAAACAGCAGCTGCACACATATGCAAATTGGCAATTAATAGTATAACATTCTGGGGGAAAAATGTTTTAAAAAATTTTTAAAGAAAATAGAAAGAAGCTACCTGAACATTAACCTTAACTGTAACTGGGACTTCTAGGATAATAAGGATTAATTACCCTCTGGAGAGGACTTGCTCTTTATTACCTTCTCTCCTGCAGATCAAGTCTTTGTTGTCTTGCTGAGTTCTGTCTGTTTCATGGAGCACAACAATGGACTCTACAAGGAAGTTTAAAAATAACTAAAAAGCCCTTATATTTTGATTCCAGAAAAGAGGGAAATTAAGTCCTGTTTGATCATTCCTTCTATACACAGAGGTCACAAAATAAGAACTTTAGCATTCTGGTGAAAAAGGCATTTTGTTCTGGCTATCATCTTCGTCCACTACAGTGTGCAGGAAGAACAAGCTTCACATCCTGGGGGTGCTGCCTGTCTCTCTCTCTTGACTTCTGTCTGTCTCTTCTTCCCATTGACAGGAATGCTGCTTGTGTGCTTCATGGAGCAGTTTGCAGAAATCCAGCAAGATTTGTGGTTTCTGTTGCCCAGCATCTATAAACAGAACTCTGAAATGTTAAAAAAAAAAAAAAATCATGAATTTGTTAAATTTCTTAACATTCTGGTCTGCCCACCCCACCCCACCCCACCCCAATTCTCACACACAAGTACACTGTTTCCCTGGTAGAGTCATACCATAGTTGTGACTGGGATTAGGGCAACAACCTAAACCCCAAGAAGGGCCTGGCATTTTCACAGCGGGCTCTCCCTAATGCTTTGAGTCGTCCTCTCCCTCCAGTATGTAAGTGGGGTGATTAGCAAATGTTTCAGATAATCTGGGAATTCTTAAGAGTCACATTTCCATGGCTGAAGATCTGCCTATTTTTAGAATGTAGTAGGTTTTAGAAACGTTGATGTTGGAGCTTTTACACATATTTCCAAGTTCCAAGAATTTGAAATCTGGGTCAGGATCCTGATTTCCCTTCAATGGCTAAGGGTGAAGGTGATTTTATTTTGCTTTATTTTTCTGGATGTTTCGGGATGAGATTGTATCAGTCCTGGCTATAGCATGTGCCATAAATGTGGAGTTTCAACCCCAATTTCTACCTTTTTCTCCTTTTATCACCTACACTTCTGGCGTTATTACTTTCAGTTTTGTTGCAAATCAAGTGTGACTTAAGTTTTAAAACAGTCTTTTTCTTACACCAGAGAGACATTTTTATAGTCAAAGACAAGTTTTGGATTATTAACATTCTAATTGAAAGGATACCATACACTTTCATTGCCAATACAGGTTTTGAAGCTTGAATACCAAATTTTTAATAAGAAATTCACCCATATAGAATTTAAATACATTTGTTTATGTCTTGGAAAAGTAATTTAAATAACTGCCAATTAAGCATCCATTGGGAGTACAGAAAAATTTGAGCCCCTAATTAGAAGGACAAAAACCCTTTCCTTTAAATAGCCAACTCTGGGTCACTAGATGGCACTTTTTTAAATATTTATGATGAACAGAACTTTTTTTATCTGATTCCAAAAGAAGTATCCCATGTTCTGGAGATTATAAAGAATGAGAAAAAAGTTGTCAAGCTTAAATTTTATTCGTATTATTTTTCTTGACTTGTGATTAATTTGAATGCATTGTTAGACTTTTCTTTTTTCTTGTGACTAAATGGAAAGTGGTTTAAAATGATGTAGCAAGTCAATTGAAAAGTGGCTTTTGAATAAAACAGAACAATGGGAATGCCAACTTTCTTTCCTTCTCTATAACTTCATTAACATGGTTGTATAGACATTTGCATGTAAAATGTAGTTAACAAAAATTACACAGAAGTAAATTTAGTCCTTTAGTGCCTACCTCTATGGTAAAATCAGACCATTTGGCATAGTCTGAAGTCTTCCAAGAAGACTGGTTTCCACCTGGAAAATAAATTACTAAATTGGAATGTGTTACTTATACTATGGTGAGTTGTCTATCTGTTACATTTTATTTTAGTGCATATACTAGAAATTGTATTTAGAGTTTTCTAAAATTATCATCTGTCAAGGTAGAGAATTATAATAATATAACTATATCCAGAGTGTTCTGACTTTAGATTATTTTGGTACTGTTACAGATATGATGCATTTTTTTAAAAATTCAAGTGTCACAAATGTTTTATTGTCAAAATTTCAGATTAATGTGGATTAGCTATAACTGCTATAACCAAAGTTTATTTTCTTCCATTTATTGATGCATAGATAATACTTATGCATGGGTTTCAATAAACACATATACACTCTTGCAGTCTCATAACTTTGTTTCATCTTTAACTGGAACTTCATCTCAAAATTGTCAAAAGTTTGATAAATATAGTATATTTATCAAAGCATTGTTGTAGTCTCAATTCAATATATGAGGGGTGTCTGGAAAGTATCCAGCCATGTAACAAGAAAAATAGAGGTATTTATGATCGGATTTTTTCCGGACAGCCCTTGTATTCTACTGTTTTCAATCATAACAGTTTGAGTTATAAGAACTATTTTGATTAATCAAAGATTCTGCGTTGAATGACACAAAGTGTCATAGTGAGATGATTGGTGAGATGTCATGGATAGTGAAGACAGCACTCAATAACTTATCCAGATAGAAACTATGTTTTATGACGCTGCCGGTGTACACAGTGGCAGGAAATGAAGACGTGGAACGGTGTGTCTGTAATAATTTGTTACCACAGCTAGTGAAAAAGGGGAAGCCATGTGTTCATTAAAATGTATTTGTAGATTTTTCTTCATCCGAAAGGACAATGTATTAATCTCCCAAAGGAAGCAATATTTCTTTCTGAAGTGTACACTTTCTAGGTTGAACTAAATAACCAGAGGAACTCTATACTCTCAGAAACTTTATAATTCACTACAATATATGCAAATATGTCTAATTCCTATACCACTTTCATAATAATTACAATTTTTATAGTTGTCATTTTCTTATTCTAAAGTGCTTTGTGAATCCAGATGAATATATAATAGAGACCACCTTCTGTAGGAGTGAAAAGAACAAAAATTAATTCACATTTGAAGGTGTTATATTTGAGCCATATGATGTTAAAATATTTCATCTTAGCAAGGGTATTTGTTTTGAAGAATTTATCTGGAGGATTCAGGACATTTTCTATATGGTAAACTGAATGAGGACCCTTTACTTAAGATGATAAAAGGGTAACATTTTTAGAAAATCATGCCTCTAGGAATTGCCTTGGCCATTGGATTAATAGTCTAAGAAGTGATGGTGATAAAATAATAATAATAATTTCTTGCTTAAGTACAACACTTTCTCTGTGATAGACACTTCAAACATATTTTCTCATTCAATCGTAATAACCACCTTATGAAGCCAGCATTATTATCTTTGTTTCACTGACGAGGCAAATGAAGTTAAGTTTAAGTCACATAGCTAGTAATGGCTAAGCCTCTACAGCTATGGAACTCGAAAGTCCGTGCTCTTACCATGTGAGGCATTCCACTCTGGTTTCTGAAGAATAAAGGGGTGGAGGTTAGAAAACCATCTCTCCCTTCTTAAAACTCCGGTTTTCATAATCAGAGAGTCAATGAAGTAGTCCAAGACTTTATCAGTGTAGTTGAGGTCCCTTTGATTAGGAAATCTTCATAGGACTAGAAACAGGATTGCTTTGGCACATGCATAAAGACTCAGGCGATCTACACATCCATCCTCAATTTTAGCAATTCGAAGCAGTTAGCTACAAGGACAGTTTTGTATGCATTGCTAAATGCAGACACAAAAACTGCATTTGCAAAAAGAGGAAACCCAGTTAAACTAGGTTGCAAATTTGGCCCTAATTTAGCGTAGCATTTGTGATACATATAGGTTAGAGTGACATTTATATAATGGTGTGAAATATGAGAAAGTTCCAATGCTAGACACAAAGACTTTTTAAAATTGCTTTTGCCTACTTTGGTTAGTTTAAGAAACAGGAGGAAGAATTTGGTTTTTCAAGTGATGGGAAGCCTTTAAGGATGTTGGAACACTGTTCAGTCCCCTGGGGTTCTGCCTGCTGTACAATTTTAAATGTCTTTTAGCTAAAAAATTGGCCAACAAGGGAAACATAGAGATGAAATCTCTTCTTCCTTATCTTGGAAGTGAGAAGCTATAGGTGGCTAACGTAATCCAATAATGATAATCAAATAAATGGTCAGCTTCTGGATCAGAAAGCCATAAGCATGCCTCCTAACTAATATTTCTATTTAACTGGAGTAACTACCTATATATTAGAATTTAATTTGACGCTTTTGTCCTTACAGTGGTCCCTCTTCAAAGAAAGCCAGAAATGAGAGTAGATGAATGCACGATGTTTTATATAAATGCTGCAATCATGGTACCTGAAACTATTTCCATTTTTCCAAAGAGGACCACTGGAGGGCAGTGTTTTCTCCTCTGGGAACAGCACCTGGTGTTAGTTAGATGGAGCGAGCACGTAAGTGTAAAAAGGCGTCTGTCTGGGTTACGGAAAATGAGTAACATTTCTCATTCAGAATGTGCTTGGAATTTCCCAACTTCTGTTTACATGTCATTCAGGTTGTTGCTTATCATACTGCCAGCCAACTTAGTCATGCCTAAAGTCAGATCCTAAAAGATCACGTAAAATATTTGTTATTTGGGAGTCTTAAAGTTTTATATTAAGGATTGTGCATTTGAGGATTGTGCAAACTTTGCTTTACTAATATAAATAGCAAATGAAAGAAGGATATATGAACAAGAAGGGTAGTTTTAACTAGCTGTATTATATTTAAAATTTTTAATGTTTCATGAAGTTTACATTTGTTTTCAATATAATATGTGCACATGTGTTTGCCACCAAATCAACAAGTCAGCATTTTCTAGAAAGAGCAAATGAAGAGTTCCTAGAAATTATTTGCCATATTTTATGGTATGACTTACTCCCTAGGGGTAGTATATGGGAAATATTTAAAAAATTTTTATCAAAAATGGTCTGAGCACTAAATTATAAAGCTATACTTTTTGGTATTCCAATTAAGCAAGAAATGAAACTTTATTACATAATATAATTTGGAGGGGAGCTATTTAATCTTTATTTAAATGCATGTAATACTAATTTAATTCTTTAAATTATGAGTCACTTGTTTCATTTTTTTAAAATAAAAAATATATTTTAGCTCTATGATTTTGTCTAGCAAAAGATTGCTATTTTTTACAAAATCAACATATAATTTTATTCTAATGATTTACTTTTTTTCAATAAAATGCCTGGAAGCTGGCCTGAGATTATGCCTAAACAACACAAAAGAACCCAAAAGCAGTCACTTGAGGAAAAAACATGAATTTCAATGTCTGCATTGTGAACATTTGTTTAAAATACTTTTTATACAATGTTATTTTTATAACATTATTTCTGATTATAAAACTAATAAGTGTTGTGGAAATTATGGAAATAATATAATAAATTAAAAATCATCCATAACCCAGCCAGGTAGAGATAGCCATTGTGAATATTTTGGAGTATATACTTACAGCATATTTTTCTATGCAACAATATATACAGGGTCCAGCACAAATAATACCCCTTTGTTATGAGCTGGCAATTATACCAAATCTTTTATTACAAAATCATTATGTAATTCTGTAACATAACAATATCACCCTCAATCACACTTTAGGTGGCATTTTAGGTGAGAAGTTCAAATTGCTGTCCATCTTGTGCAAGACATTCACATACAGGGTCCGGCATTACTTCTGCAGGACCCTGAATATTAAAAATAGTTAGAATACATGACACTTTTTGTGAGCTACACTTTTCATTTAAAATATATCACCAGTATTCCCCATGTCATTAAATACTTGTCAACAGAATTATTTTGAATGACTATATAGTGCACCGTAGTTTATCTGACAAGTTCTCTGACACTGTATTTGGTGATTTCTAATTTTACTACATTATAAACAATGCTATGATGAACATCTCTGGACAATATTTGCTTCGATCTGTAATTATTTCCTCCACACAAATTTCTAAAAGGGGAATCTATGGGTCAAAAAGGGTTATTTTTGCTTGTTTTTGTTTTTTACAAATTTTGAACATGGCCAAAGTGTCTTCCAAAATAGAAGTGAAGGAGTGTCCATGTATCCCTATCTTCACCAACATTAAATGTTTTTAATCTTCTCTAATTTGATGTTTGAAAAAAATTTGGTTTTTGTTATTTTGGTTACTTGAAAATTTTAATGTATTTCATACATTTATTTACTATTTATATTTTTTCATTATGGCTTGCTTTTTTCTATATATCATCCACTTTTTTCTATTGAAATGTTTGGTATTTTTTATTAATTTATGAGTTCTTCATATAATAAGGATACTAACATTCTGCCATATATTTTATAGTTTTCTAAGCTAATACCATATTTTGTTATTGACTTTTTCATTTTTAAATTATCAGTTTCTCAAATGTTTTTATTAAAATTTATACCCTTGCTTATACTTAGAAAATATTTCTCACAAAGATTTATATTCACTTATGTTTTCTCCTACATATATGCATATTTCTTATATTTAATGCTTTAATCAATGTGCAGTTTATTTTGGTTTATCATATGAGGTGAGGATTTGACCACTTTTTCCAGTTTTTAAGCAATTGTCCCTGAGTATTTATTGAATAATATACACTTCTTTCCTACTGATTTAAAAAGACTTTGAATCAAGCTGAAAGTTTTTATATTCCATTGTCCACTCCTGAGATTCATTTCTGCTCCACTGATTTCCCTGTTCTTTTACCTTTATCACGATATTTTAATTACACATTCTTATATCTGGTATTGCAAGTTCCTCTCCAGTAGTCTTTTTTTCCCAAAGTTTCCTTTGTTGTTTTCCCTATTTATTCTTTATACACTACAGAATTACTTTAGTAAGTAAAAATTCACTTGAGAACATATGTTTTACTATGGAAAAATGCACAAGATACATTAAGTGAAAAAAGCGAGTCATAGAACAATATGTATGATTATTGTTAGTTAAAAATAAATCAGAAAAAGAATACAAGTGTGTACATGTGAGTATGTGCCTTATAGACACATACAAAATTTCTAGAGGAATAGACAAAAAGAGAATTTAGTAGTGGTTACCTTTGGGGAGTGAGAATGGCCATTGAGGGGAAGAGGAAATTTTGCTTTTTACTATGAAGCCGTCTTTTTAGGTAGTTTGGATTTTAAAATTCACCTGAAATTCAAAGCAGAATTACATTAAATTTATAAATAAATTAAGGCATCCTTCTAAAATTGTCATTTTCTATATAGGAACATTTTTCAAAAACTTTTATACTTCTAAATAAAGTTTTGTAGTTTTCTTCAGATGAGGTCCTACACAATCTATATAGTTTTTTAGTTTATCCCTGTATGTATATATTTATAAATATATGTAAATTATGTATCTTGTCCATACATTTATATATGGAAATATAGATATATAAGTATGCATATTGCATTAATTCCTATTTTCCTCTTGTTTGTGAAGTTAAACTTTGTCTTACTGAAGACCATTTCTAATTCTCTTTTTTCTTTAAATACTTGAGGGAAACTGTTGATTTTTAAATTTTCTTGAATTTAACTTTAACTTTAAAACTAATCCTAAAGTAATTGGTCAGTTCAATTTGATCAGTTAAGTTTAAGCTAAACTTATTGGTTTATGTAGAAATTCTTTAATTTTACTCAAAGTAATTGTTTTTATTTATATCATTTTTTTAATTATATAAACATGGCTTAAGAAAATAGCAGTTATGAGGAATATTTTAAAATATAAGTGACTGAAGAATATAGTACCTGTCACTTTCTGAAAAGAAATTCAAAGAACTAATGAACAAAACTATTAATATAGATAGGATTTCCATGAATAATTTATGAGAACTTAGACAAGGAAGAAACAATATGGACTATTTTCCATATTTGTAGTAGAAAATACTGCTATTTTTCATATTTTTTATTTCAAAAAGGGAAGGATTTCATTGCTATCATTCTTGACTATAAACATATAATATTCTCATTGTAAACAACATTCAAATATTATATAGAAATAAAAGTACTTTCTTAAATAAAGGCAAACCATAACCCTGTCTCCTAAAAAAAATGATTTTGCCTATTCTTTAAGAATTAATTCTATTCATATATATTTCATATATTTATAAAATGAGACAACACTCTTTTTTAGCCTCCTTTTTTTCTTTTAATGTATAATCATTGTTGTCTTTTAATGTCCCTAAATGCAGATCTTCATAATTCTTAGAGGCCACCATTAAAATGTATATTAATTTCATGGTGTTCCATAGTTTATTTAATTCTCCATTGATTAACATTTAGGTAGTTTCCAATATCTTACAATGAATATTTTAAAACATCTTTTTACCTTTGACATATTAATTTTTTTAAGAAATGAAAATGCTATATCAACTAGTCTGCATAATTTTAAGACTTTTGATAATACTACCAAACTGTCCTTCAAAAAATTCATAGTGATTTTGCTTGCAATATTGAGTGTTTATATTATTTTTAAAACCTTTTATGGGTGAGAAATGGTATTTCATTGTTCTTTTAATTTCAAGAATTTGATTACTAATGAAGTTTATTAAGTTTCAAGTGTTTATGGTCTATTGTTATTTCTATATTTATAAATTAACTATTTAACCCTATTTCTGCTTTTCTTCCTCAGTATCTATCTTATTGTTATTGTTTTGTAAATGGCTCCTTAAAGATTAAAAATGCTAATCTTTTGTTTGTGATATATATTTCTTTCAGTAAGTCTTGTCTTTTTACCTTATTTGTGTCATTTTTGACACAAAGATTTTATGTAATCAAATTTACGAGTTATCGCTGAATTTAGTGTCTTTAGTATCATTCTTAGAAAGACATTCTCTGCTTGAGGGCCTAAGATGGTGGCATGAGAAGAGGTTCTTGAAACCGCTCCTCGAAAATACAGTTGAACAACTGGAATCCAACAAGGAAACCCTGAGTGGCACAGCCTCAGCTGAGAGATCCAGGCATTGCAAGAAAGCACGTAAAGTCAGTTGACCAGAATGGTGTTGGCAGAAAGCATTTTAAAAATCTGCAAAAACAGATTATTAGTCAATTGGTTCTGTGTTTGCAAATCAATATTTAGTCTCCATATAAATCTAAAAGTGTTCCTGAAAAATTGTTTAATAGATGAGCTATTCAAAGAGATTAAGCAGTTATTATTATATCACCCCCAACT